>OX940939.1:15889559-16067756 GCA_954870645.1 Agrotis clavis | reverse complement strand
GCCTGTAGCACACCTCCGCTGCGAAACAACAACTGCGAAACCGCTGCGCGAGTTTCGCTATACAACAGTACTTTACTTACGCGAAACTATTAGCGAAACCTAAAACTAGAACAGTTGAGAAATAACAATCGAAATAAAATGTCGTCGCTTTTGGAGTCAGAAGAGGAACTAATCTAACTGTGGTCAACAACTTTAAAAAGCGTAGTACCTGGGTGCATGATATTAATAAAAAAAGAAAGAAGTTGGGAGAAAATAGATTATGTAAAGAGTTACAGTCACATGAATACCGTTTTTATTCTTACTTCAGTCAGGGTGATTTAGCAAGTACAAAACTGGTCTATTTCTCACTGCTTGTATAAGTTATTCCGTAAATTCCAAATCCATCTTTCCTATTTCGCCGATTGTTATTTCTCAACTGTTCTAGTTTTAGATTTCGCTAATAGTTTCGCGTAAGTGAAGTACTGTTGTATAGCGAAACTCGCGCAGCGGTTTCGCAGTTGTTGTTTCGCAGCGGAGGTGTGCTATAGGCATCATGGTGGTGACCATGGGTTCAATCCCCAAGTAAACATAGAAGTTTTCTTTTTTCGTGTTTCAGTTGTTTTTTCGAGTTTTATTCTATTTTTTTCTAGGTTTTTTTTTTATAGTTTTCTTTTATTTGCACCGGAACGCTGACGCCCTTACTGCTATGATGATGACCGTGGTTTCAAATTTCAGATTTGAATAGGTTTTTTTAAATGTTTTCGTTTTCTTAATTACTTTATTTTTGCCGTATGTGCAAGTACATGACGAAGCTGGGTTAAAGTAGTAATGTTTGTAACGAAACCATAATAATTGCAAAAAGTTTGACACCATGCTCGATAGATGGCGGTGTCGTCGAGTTAAATCGCGCTATCGTTTTGTTAGGTTCTATTGAAGGACACCGTGGATTTTAGTCAGTACGAGTCTGACAGTCCCTCCCGCCCTGCCCGGGGTGGGAGGACTCATATAATAATTATAATGATTTTACTACGTAAAAAAAAATATTATTCCCTAATAAATAAATAGTAGATTTATTAGAATATTCTTTTGAATTTGACAAGCCTTTTGGTCTAGTGGCTAGTGACCCTGACTGCTATGCCGAAGGTAGTGGGTTCGATTCCCACCCAGGACAAATGTTTGTGTGATGAGCACGATCATTTGTTCTGTGTCTGGGTGTAATTTATCTATAATATTTATGTATTTAGAAATATATAAGTATGTTTATCAGTTGTCTAGTACCCATAACACAAGCTCTGCTTAGCTTGGGACTAGATGGCGTTGTGTGATAGTTGTGGAATATTATTATTATTAATTGTAATGATACAAACAAGGATATTTTTCTAACTCAGATACTTTAATAATTTTTTAAAATAATAGATACAAATTTTTCGTCGGTTAAAAATCGCGAAGACTTGGGTATCGGCGATCTTGATAGATGAGTAGCGAGCGACTAGAGTCGGCGACGCATGTCGGCGACGCGACCTGTGTACGAGCCTCTATGGATTTGTATTGCGATAGTCGCCTGGAAACCAAAATCGTAAGGTACCTATCGGAAACTTGCGTCGCCTCGTGTACGAACCTTCGTACACGAGGCGACGCAAGTTTCCGATACTAGAGTTTCGTCACTACTCATGACCTGCGGAAAATTCGAGGTACTAAATTTTTATCATGCAATTTGATGTAACGACATAGACACTAGCGCCGCGTCAAAAGGTCATGATGGGTGGTCAAGAATATGAATTTATAAAATGTCTGACACATGACTGTGACGATCAAAGTATATATTTTTTAGGGTTCCGTAGGTTCAAAAAAAAACGGAATCTTTATAAGATCAGTCGTGTGACAGTCCGCCCTTCACAGTTAATTTCCTGCGAACCTAACATTAATCCAAATCCAAATACTTTGTTCGTAATTAGTTTTAAATTTTATTCAATAAAATAGAAAAAAAAAACCATCTCTCCGAACTTTTTAATAAAACTGCATACCAAATTAAGATTTGTTATGAGGATTATAAATATTTTTTCACCTCACCCGCTCGGAAAGATTCTATTTCTCATTCAAAATCTGAGCGCAAAACTCCATTTTGTGCTCTAGAGCACAAAGTGTTGTTTAAATTCGAACACGTCTTGTATTCAATTATTTTCTACTTATCTACACTGGCAGGCGAGCCGCCCCCACTACATTTCCTCGCTGTGTGAGGTGAAAAGTTGTGTGTTGCACTCGGCAGCAAAGTTTTTCTGCGTCTCGTTCTTTTGAAAACTTCGCATCGCTCAGGATTCTATATTTGAACCGCTCGTTTCTCTCGCGGTTCAATCTTAGAATCCTTCGCTCGCTCAGTTTTCAACTCAAGTACTCGCGCCAAAAATCAACTTTGCAGCCTTGCATAACAAATAACTATTTTCATCCCCCTATCTCGGAAAGGCTATTTTTTCTCTTCGATATCTGAGCGTAAAAGCCGTTGTTATCCTCTAGTGGATAAAGTAAATTGAATTTAGAACATCGTGTGCACTAAAGAGTTATACCAGTAATGGCGCCCGCTGACCCCAACAGCTGATCGCTTGCTGTGGTGTCCACTTGACGTTCGAAGGTTGTGGTACCACATCAAATTTCAAAAATAGAATTTGGTGCCTCGCATTTAGGTGTGAAAAGTAGAGTACGGTCCTCGGAGGTAAATCTGCGTTGCCTTGGGCTAACTTGAATCTGAATCCTTTGGTGCGTAATCTACTATTATTTTGTTACAATCTCAGACTCGAAACCTTCTTGACTCAGAACTGTTTTTAACCTTTTTTTTTATTTGCTTTGTGCGGTTTTCTTTTCACGTCATGTTGTTAAGACAAACCAAGATAAAATAAGAAACTTGAAAACATAATACCTACTACCTAAGTATTATTTGTTATAATTTTAAAAAAATCTGTAATACTTACTTAAAATAATGTAGTTAATACCTAAACTAAAATAAATTTAAAGTACCTATCTTGTGTCGTACAATGTACATCTTTTTTTTTGCATTTAGACATTTCCTCGCTGAGGTGGGATGAAAAGTTACGTGTTGCACTCGAGTGCAAAGATTTTTCACCTTGTGCTCTTTTGATTCCGTCGCTATCGCTCATGATTCTAATTTTTGAATCACTCGTTGCACTCGTGATTCAATTTTAGAATCATTCGCTTGCTCGGTCATCAAAATTGAGCACGCGGTTAAAAATCAACTTTGCACTCTTGTATAACAAATAACTATTTATCATTTTAAAATAATTACTTTCCAAAAATGATTCAAGAATATGCTACGGAACCCTTTATTCCGTGAATAAAATTAATAATGGTAAATAAATTGTTCCGCCATCTTGAAAGTCGCGGAAACTCAAGTAGCGGCGATGTCAACAGCGCGCGATTCGCGCGCGATTGGCGATAGCGCGCGATTGGCGTCGCGCGTCGCGTGCCTGTGTACGAACGTATATGGATTTCTATTGCGAGAGTCGCCTGGATACTGAAGTCATAAGGTATCGGAAACTTGCGTCGCATAGTGGACGAAGGGCCTTAGTTTACCTTATTATACAGAATGTTCTGAAGATCCTTGACGCTGTGCGATTTGGGGTAGAGCCCCGACATGCCCGAGATGACGACCCTCTCGCCGCTCTGCGCCGGCGCGGTGGGGATCCCCTCGGGTGTTGCGTGATCCTGCGGTGTCGGTGTCATCGTGCAGACGTATCTAACGAAAAGATCGAATAATTATAAGTTTTAATAATATAAGTCAACCCTAAAATAGAGAAAGGGTACGGTCTGGGCCTTCCTTTAGGATTTTTTTAGTTGGAACTATTGACTTCGCGAGACCACATACGAAGCTCTTTTATTTTCACAAACGGCTTTCGCAAACGGGAACGAACATAGTCAGCAGATAATTATTTATATATCTGCCACTAGTTTTTAGATTCATAAAGGCAAACTATCACTACCAAGCCCGGAGTAGGGAGATTGATTTAGGGTCAGTAACCTTTTTTTTATCGTTTTAAAATCATCAAATGACTCCTCCCGCCCAAGGTGTGACGGGAAAGACTGTCAGACTTGTACTGACTAAAATCCACGGTGATCCTTCAGTAGCCTTTTACGTACCAGAGCCACGATTACCTGGTGAGACAGACCTATCTATTTAAACACCGTGACTTTTTAGTCGTCTTACAAAAGCAGCCCAGTTCATGTATCCAATGACTAGAACACGTTTATAATAAAAAATAGGTATTTAAGAGATTTGAAAATTTTAAAAATAAAATTTTTATTCGTTATTATGACGCAAGGCGTAGTTAGAAACACCCTTGTCTCATAGAAAATGGAGATGGAATTATCTGCCCGACTATTGCGCTGGGTAGGTATACTCTACAGCTTGATACGTAAACATTTTAACAGGGTGTTTCATATTTCTAATGTACCTATTTATTAAAAATAAAAATTATTATTAACGATTAAAGAAAAATTAACTGGCCTAGAGGTATTTTAGGTCGGATACATTAAGTGGACCCCTTTTGTAAGACGACTAAAAAGTCACGGTGTATATACGTTTCAGTACCTGAAACGTATTGAGAACGTACACGACGGCGGTGGGAGTAGTACTATTCGATTGCAGCGCTCATGGTGGCGAAAAGTAGAACTAATGAGGGATTATCTCAGAGGACATTCAGTTTTGCCAAATGCTAAAAACGCGCTAATCTCAGGAACTTCTGGTTCGAATTGAATAATTCTTTTTGTGTTAGATAGTTCATTTATCGAGGAAGGCTATAGCCTATTTAGCATCACGCTATGACCAAAAGGAGCAGAGCAGCAATGAAAAATGTTGTCAAATCGGGAAATTCTTCTTGAGAGCTTCCCTTGCGTACGCTGCGTAAACGGTTTATATTACGCAAAAATGATGTATGACGGAATTTTTGACTTATTCGTCAACTCGCCCGCAATTAACTCGCTCGCTCGGGCGAGTTGGCACCTTCCGGTTTTATCTTTTTTTGTTGTCGTCAACTCGCCACTGAGCGAAAATCTGACGAATTTACAGTCGTCTACAAAAGTGTTTCTATAAATTTAACATTTAATTTAATTGAACCTGCTTCACATGTTTAAGACACTAAACGACTGTAGCGTTGGTTAACTGAGGACCAGTAGGCCGTCTTAGAGGTGAAATTCTGCTCGCGGTTCGAATCTTTCTTTCTAAAGAAAAGCTTTTGTTAAGTTACCATTAATTTGCTAAATTACTCAATGATATGTATAGTAATCAATAATCTTTCGTGAACTTAAAAAAAAATATTATTTCTTACTATGTGCAACAGTAACGGCCGGTTAGCAAACATGGTCGAGAGCTGGCATTCTACTATAAATAAAAAAGTCAACAATAAACCCTCAAGCATTGCACATTTTTTGACCATGTTGAAAAAAGAAGATGATTATTATCAAACTTTATACTTGAAAGGGTCTAATATAACAGTAAAGTCAAAAGAAACGTGTGCAATTGATGAACACATTACATTTACCATAAACGAATTTATGCACGGCGCTATAAGTATCGATTTATGTATCGAGCTTCTGGTCTTGTGATTATTACATACATATAAAAAGTCGTTGTAAAATCATTTTCAACACTGTGATTGTTTTAATCAATAATATATTAACGTTTGTTATAAAAATCATGAACAACAATGATCTGTGATTTTATAGTTCCTAAGACTGTGATTGTTTTTATAAGTAAGTAATATGTTAACGTTTGAAATAAAAATCATTTACAACTAACCCTGATCTGTGATTTTATAGTTCCTAAGACTGTGATTGTTTTTATAAGTAAGTAATATGTTAACGTTTGTTATAAAAATCATTTACAACAAACCCTGATCTGTGATTTTATAGTTCCTAAGACTGGGATTTTTTATAGTAGTATTAAATAATAATTAACCAAATGTATTTTGATATTGTTGATTTTACTTTGTTATATTTATTTAGTTTAGTCATGTTACATACTAGGTTATTTATGAAAAAGAAACTAGAAAAAAACGTGATATTGTTGATAATCTTCAAAATTTAGGTATATATAAATACATAATAATATACCTATTAAAAAACTACATTCCTTTTATTTCAAATCGTACAACGCCTTATACTTATAAAGTAGGTTTCTTTATTGAATTTATTATAACACTTTTATAGATGACTGTACCATTTTTCGTTCAGTGGCGAGTTGACCACAACAAAAAAAGATAAAATCAAAAGGTGCCAACTCGCTCGAGCGGGCGAGTTAATTGCGGACGAGTTGACGAAAAAGTCGAATTTTTCCTCATGAAACGTTCTAAAATAAAGTCCGCGACAGCATAATATGTCTATCTTTTAAGATTAACTCACCATAACCTTTCTTTTGGAAATCAAATTGGTTTTAAAATAATACATTTCTTGCGACAATGTTTTAATGAATTTAGTATTAATCCATATCCAAAATATGCGTTAATCATTACAAGCATTTAATTTTAAACAAAATGCCCTTGACATCATTTGATTTCAATGAATATCTGACGTGATATCGTAGTTTCTTCAACGGCAGGTGTTGGGGCGCAGTCGGAATACGACGGCTCTGACATTCAGCTCTGTCGTCTGTACGTAATTTTTTATAACCGCATTATTCCGCTTAAAAAAAATAATTGTTGTGTTGTAAACTGCAAGAATACTAGCAGAAATAGTAAATTTAATTTTTATTGATTCCCAAGCGGTTCTTGGAAAGATGAACAATGCAGGAGATGGTTAGCTGCCGTGAAGAGAAAAAGTGAATAACATCATAACCCTAATTTTAATCCTTTAATTGATATTTTTCTTATAAAATACAGTTTGCCTATGCTTGTATTGTATTGTATAACGGGCTGGTATCCGCAACTCCACGTCATAATATGCGCGTATTTTGCGTGCGGTTGCCTATGCTTATTTAATTTTGTTCAATGCCAATGAATCGCCATGGAATCCAAAACCAAGTGATTTATTAAAGAATCTGATTTCAATTAGAACGGTCAGAGCCCCTAAAGTTGCGAACGCTAGGTGGCGCTGATGTCGTGCACGTTCTCAATATTTTAATAAGGACATGCCTGCAGGATTCCGGTAAAGAGATTTTTCCGGAATTTAAAAATTGTTAGGAACATGTATGATGAAGACATACGAGTATAATAAGCACGTGCTGTTGCCTGCGGCTTCGCTCGTGTGCATTTCAAAAAAGTAGAGTTACAGTTATACCCGTGGAGATTTTAAATTTTTTCAGGATATTCAAGTGTAATCTGTGTGTTAATTCAGAGTTTAAGTCATCTTTATTTCTAACTAGTGTTTGCCCGCGGCTTCGCTTGCGTTAATTTAGAATTTGAGAAACAATACGGATCGTGTAAGTGGCGCCATCTGGAATATGAACGTAATTGTTTTGTCGGCAACAGCTCTCTTCTGTTATTCGGGATGAAAGATACACTATAGCCGTGTCTATACTCCTGACAACGTATATGCTAAATTTTGGGACGATCGATTCAGTAGGTAGTAATGCGTGAAAAGGTAAAAAAACAAACATACTTGCATTTTTATTATTAGTTTAGATCAATAATGTTATACCTAGGTACATTGTTTGCATAGGAAACATCCTTATTTGAGCGACATTAATTTCAAAGATCCGTGTTTATCTTAAACATTAGACCATAATTTTTTGGTCGATTTACAGTATCGCTGCAAATTGAACGTACGATAGCATTGCTCTTCTCCCTTTAGCATACCGCGTGATACCTAAAAAATAACTAATTATTTGACTCGATGAGTACAACTTGTCGTCGTTTCAAACAGAATCTATGCACTGGTTTGAGCACCAATTCAAAACATAAAAAACACAAAATAATAGAAACACTGATTGTTTTCGAATCTTTAAAATTCCTATACCTCGAAACAATTACAGTTTAAAAAAAAAAAACAACTTACTACCTACAATTTAAATCAGTGTAGATTTATAGGTATCCTAGAGAACTATTGAAAAACAAATAGTAATGAATTAAAATTGCGAATGATATTGAAGTAAAAGTATGCACAATTTTTTTTATTATTTGAAACTCTTAGGACAAATTAAAACAAAAAAATGAAATGCAAAAAGTGAAAAAGAAAATTGCAAGATTTGATCCTGAGACCCCTTGCACGAAAGTCAAGCAGGTTACCAACCAGACTGGCTAGTACGCTGACAGTAGTTTTCAAATAGCGGTTCTTATACAAGTCAACAATGACTGAAAATCAACAAAATATAACATTGCTAATCCCCCAAGGAGAATAGCGTAATTATACATATCCTATTAATTGAAGAGCAGTTTAAGGAATATTTGAGAAAAATTGAATAAATAATATCCCGTGGTTTAGCTTCCAACTCCAAACAAACATTTAAAAACAACAAATTTCAAAATTGCTTATCTCCCAGGGAAAATAGCGTAATAATACATAGCCTATTAACAGAAGCATAGTATTAGAAACATTTGAGGAAAATTTGATCGACAACTTTACAGTAGTTTAGGAGATAGATCAAATCAAAAAAACATAAAAAATTTAGAAAAAAAAAAGTTGATTTGGCATCAGAATCGATCTCTTATCTCGAAAAAAATACAAAAAAAAATTCAATGTACAGGAATGACAGCTCTACGATTTTATTATTATATAAAGATTTCAGAAAAATCGGTATGAAATCCCGGGAAAAAGTCGTATCCATCTCATGATTTCAACGACAATTCGTAATACAATTGCATAAAATCAATCTATCTACTCCGGGCTATGACCATTACCAAACAATATTTTACACACTTCAAAGATTAAAAAAATAATAGTTTTCTGACTTAAAAAAAAACTTTTTCTAAAAAAATGTGACTGCCTTCAAAAACAGCCACAAAAAAGGTAAAATAACCTACAAAACTTTTCTTTCGGAAGTCGGTGACTTTTTTATTAATTTCATTGTCTCTTTTGCCACCGACTTCCGAAAGAAAAGTTTTGTAGGTTATTTTACCCTTTTTTGTGGCTGTTTTTGAAGGCGGTCACATTTTTTTAGAAAAAGTTTTTATTTTACTCTTTTTAGTTTAAATATTCAACCACGATTCTTGTCAAATACATCATTTTCTTACATGTGCACTAGAATTTTGTAATCCGTAGCACCGGTAATAACATCGTTAGCATCTCTTTCATTCTTTCCCTATCTCAAAAACTACTGAACCATTTTGATGAAACTTGCAGTATTCCCTAAGTTGAACAATACCTAGTACAACAAAAAAGAATTGCTTAAATCGGACTTGTAGTTCCGGAGATATGCGAACACAAACATATTATACTAAATCAGTCGAAGAGCTGTACCTTCCATCATCAGCTCAGCTACATGAGATGATGATTTCCATACGCAAGTACTTAAATTACTTCATAAGATTTGCGACTATGTGTGAGCGAATAAAATTTGAGGGTTGCCCTCGATTTCTCCAAGATCCAATCATCAGATCCAGAAATGGTGACAATGGGACCACACCGGAAGCACTAGCTTTCAAATAAAAAAAAGAATCATGAAGATTGGTTCACCCAGTCGCAAGTTATGAAGTAACAAACATAAAAAAAAAATACAGTCGAATTGATAACCTCCTCCTTTTTTTGAAGTCGGTTAAAAAAAGAAAAGATTTACACCTTTAGAACACTAGAACATAATAGCGACAAATAAAATGTTTTCTACTTACTTGGTGAAGAGTTAAGATCCTAATAACCTTATCGAAGGAAATCTTTGTAACTTCTGAAACTAGGTAAACATGAGACGGTATTTTATAGAGCTGTTTGATATTAATTGACTGCAACAAAATTGCAATGTTTTAACACAATGATTCATTAGCATGAAACTTTTCAATCTACATATATGACAGGCCTTGACAGGTGTGTTGGTCTAGTGGTAAATGACCTTTACTGCTATGCCGGAGGTCGTGGGTTCGATTCTCACCCAGGACAAATGTTTGTGTGATGAGCACGATCATTTGTTCTGTGTCTGGGTGTAATTTATCTATAATATCATATGTATTTAGAAATATATAAGTGTGTTTATCAGTTGTCTAGTACCCATAACACAAGCTCTGCTTAGCTTGGGACTAGATGGCGTTGTGTGATAGTTGTGGAATATTATCTATTCTATATACATATAATAAAACTGTAGAAAAATAATTTTTGTACAATAAACAAAAACTCAAAAAATATAGCCAGCGTGTTTAAGGACAACCAATAGAACTCATTTCTAGCATTTTTAGAATTTTTGTCTGTTTGTCTGTATGTCTGTTTGTATGTCTGTTTGTATGTTTATTTGTTCGGGCATCACGTAAAATGTACGAAAGCTATGTAGATAACTTTAATACATAACGACTGACCGTAACTTGAAGAAACATTTAGTTTTTGTTTCATTGAAATCGGATCAGTCTATCAAAAGATATTTGAATTTAAAGTGTTCCAGAAGTAAAATTACGTTCAGTTTACACCGAGACACGCAGCTCGCAGTTCAGTAGCGCGATCTAGCTTGGAATAGAAAAACAACATACCTATTCAAATATGGTGTGGACTGGAGTGGAGTGGTTTGGAGTGGAGTGGAGTGGAGTAGAGTAGAGTAGAGTAGAGTAGAGTGGAATGGAATAGAATGGGATGGAATGGAAAGAAAGAAAGAAAGAAAAGGTTTTTATTTGACTCACACTAGAAAGGGATGGAATGGGATGGAAGCGGATGGAGTGGGATGGAGTGGGATGGAGTGGGTTGGAGTGGGATGGAGTAGGATGAAGTGGGATGGAGTGGGATGGAGTGGGATGGAGTGGGATGGAGTAGGATGGAGTGGGATGGAGTGGTATGGAGAAGGATGGAGAGGGATGAAGTAGGATGGAGTGGGATGGAGTGGGGTGGAGTGGGATGGAGTGGGTTGGAGTGAGATGGAGTGGGATGGAGTGGGATTGTGTGGAATGAAGTTGGATGGAGTAGGATGGAGTGGGATGGAGTGGTATGGAATGGGATGGAGAGGGATGGAGTGGAATAGAGCGGGATGGAGTGGGATGAATTAAGATGGAGTGGGAAGGGGTGGGATGGAGTGGGATGTAGTGGGATGGAGTGGGATGGAGTGGGATGGAAAGGGATGGAGTGGTATGGAGTCGGATGGAGTGGGATGGAGTGGGATGGAATGGGATGGAGTGGGATGAAGTGGGGTGGGATGGAATGGGATGGAGTGGGATAGAGTGGGATGGAATGGGATCGAGTGGGATGGAGTGGGATGGAGTGGTATGGAGTGGTATGGAGTGGGATGGAGTGGGATGGAATGGGATGGAATGAGATCGAATGGGTGCTCTAATCCAGTAGCAATTGAATAGTACTGCCTTTGAACGACAGAGGGCGTTTATTACAAACACGTCAAATATTCTTGAAAAATCTAAATAAATTCTAAATATAGGGTTTATATGAAAACGATATGATTTATAAAAAACCTGGCGAGAATTAAGCGCTTCGCACAAAAAAATACATTGTTAAATTCCGACATCCACGCGAACGAAGTCGCGGGCACAGCTAGTTATCATTAAATGAGTAAGGGCTGATTTTTCAATAGTCAGATAACTTTTATCTGAGGAATAAAAATAGAGGTTTGACATTATTATCTGTAAATAAGCTGTCAAACCGCCATTTTTATTCCTTAGATAAAATTTATCTGACTATTGAAAAATCAGCCCTGAAATAAATTAGACATACCTAAGTATTACTCAAATCAAATCAAATCAAATAATTTATTTCAAATATGCCAATTACAGGCACTTTTGAATTGTCAAGAGACATAAAATAAAACTAGTACTAGAAAATACATAGTTATGGTGCTACAGTCCCAGTCACAAGACATAAAAACTGTGAAAGTACCGTAGGTGCTCATTCCAAAGCGTAGATCTCTATGGAGAAGAATGAGCAAGAAACTCCATGGACACTCTTTTTCAATCGCCAAAATTATTACAGATCTTTTGTTACATCATTCATCATCAGATGGTACATTATGTGAGAACGATGTGGCAAGTTATTAGTGTCCATAGTAAATATAAAAAGACAGTTCAAAAATAAAGTTATTAATAATTAAAATAGACCGTGGCAGCTAAGAGATGACCAGTACCAACTGACAGCGCCCGTTCACGAACATGACACATATATCAGCACCATTCAGCTCAACCATTTTGAAGGGAACTAAATGATCCGACACACATGCCACCATCAGCGAGACATTTGAGTGAGCATGACATGCTCTCAACCGCCAGAGTCATTCAAGTCAATAAAGACGTAGGTATCTAGTCAATGATAGCTCTCACACAATGCTGGCTATGAAGTTATATAATACTAGGCAGATTGACTCTATACAATGCAAGGACAGTTATACAGTTTTCATCCGCTTCGAAAATATTAATAAAAAGATAACCTACATAACAAATGTCCCCACAGACATTTATGCAAAATGCACAAAGAAAATAAAAACTAAAATAAAATAGGACAATAATGTTCGTTAATCAATATAAAATAAAACAAATACAAACACATAAAAATAAAAATAAAATAAAAAACGAAATGACTTAATAAAGTCAGATAAAAATATAAAATAAATAAACAGTTATATGGACTCATATAACTCGTCCGGAAGTTAAAACTAATAAATCACATGTATACAATGCAAAAATAGTCTAACGATCTTCTGCAGCTCCTAGAATAATTTCACATACTAATCCACCAGTTTCCCCTGTGTTTGTGGAGCAGGACCAGCATTAAGCCAAGCATTTTTATCAGCAATGTAATCCCCCAACTTATAATACGCTTTACTACATAGTGTGCGTTTAATGGAAGTCTTAAATTTCGTCTCATTCAGTTGGAGTATGTGAGGGGGTATCTTATTGTAACATTTTAAACAGTACCCCATGAAGGATGAGTCTACTTTGGCTAACCTGAAACCTGGTTGAACTAATTGGTCCCTTGTTCTAGTACTATAATTGTGCCTTTCACCTCTTTTACTAAATAGATGCAGATTCTTTCTTACGTACATGATGTTTTCGTAGATGTATTGACAAGGTACAGTCATGATGTTTATATCCTTAAACCGTTCCCTTAAAGAATCGCGCCTGCGTAGATTGTATATGGCTCTGATAGCTCTTTTCTGCAGAATAAATATTGATTCGATGTCTGCAGCACGTCCCCATAGCAAAATACCGTAAGACATAATACTATGAAAGTAACTAAAATAGACCAGTCTCGCGGTATCTATGTCAGTATATTGACGGATTTTTCTAACAGCAAGTGCTGCTGAGCTCAGGCGTCCTGCAAGAGATGTTAAATGCGGACCCCATTGCAGCCTCGAGTCGAGCGTCATTCCCAGGAAAACAGTTTTGTCGACGAATTCTAATTTCTCTTGATTCAATACTATGTCACAGTCATTACTTTTGACATTCGGTAGAGCGAATCTTACACATTTAGTTTTTTTTGCATTCAATACTAAATTATTGGCAGTGAACCACGAATGGACCTGCTGTAGGGCAATATTTACATCGTCAACATTTGAGGCACGTCTATTCATCTTAAATATTAAAGAATTATCATCCGCAAACAACACCATTTGCGGTTGGTTTTTAAATAAATGGGGCAGATCATTTATATATACTAAAAAGAGAAAAGGGCCCAATATCGAACCTTGTGGTACCCCCATTTTAACTTTTAAACCCGCTGAATTGACACCATTTATTTGAACTTGCTGTTGCCTATCATTTAAATATGATTTCACTAAGTCTAGCGCAAGTTTACCTAATCCGTAATGCTGAAGTTTCATGAGCAAAGTTTCGTGATTTACGCAATCAAATGCTTTCGAGAGATCACAGAAGATCCCAATGGCATCTTGAGCTTCTTCCCACGCAGTAAATATGTGTTTCAATAAGGTAACACCGGCATCAGTCGAACAACGCCCTTTGGTGAAACCATACTGTTGCTCGTGCAAGATTTTATTGGTGTTGAAATGAGTGAGCATTTGATTGAGCATAACTTTTTCGAACACCTTGCTAAAGACAGGCAGAACGGAAACGGGCCTATAGTTATTACAGTCTTTACTATCCCCGGATTTAAAAAGCGGAATTACCTTACTGTATTTCATCAGATCTGGAAAGACCCCTTGATCTACGCACAAATTAAATATTATGGCTAAATACGGTGCAATAGTTTCAATAATTGAGGAACAAACTTTAATAGAAATACCCCACAGATCTTCGGTTAATTTTACCTTGATTTGCTTAAAAGCTTTCATAACTGTCATGGGGTTTATATGCTTAAATTTAAATTCATTAGGACAGGCTGGAACGTTTTCTCGTAGTAAATCGAAAGAAAGCAAGGGTGAGGAATTTATCGCTTCCGTTGTTTTTATTGGGATACTAGTAAAGAAATTTACAAATTCCTGAGCAATACCTATGTTGGATGGACTTCACGACACCACGCGAGGTCTCCAGTGTGAAATCAACATGTTTTTTATTTCTATTGGTTTCATTATTGATAATTTTCCACACCGTTTTTATCTTATTATCAGCTGACTTAATCTTCTTGCTAATATAGAATGATTTAGCTGCCTGACAAACGTTTTTAAAAATTTTCGAGTAAGTACTTACATATTTATTAAAACTCTCTGTATTGATATGAGGCTTAAGGCCGTAAAGCTCAAATAAGCGTTCCCTACTTTTCCTAATACCCTGTGTTGCCCAGTCGCTGAATATAAACTTCGGGGTAATAGTTTTAGTTTTCTTTTTTAAAGTTTTACTGAACTCTGTATGCACTACCTCAAAAAACTCTTCATATAATTTATTTGCATTATTTATTTCAGTAAAATTTCCAGAAATACTTAATTTACTTTTTAAATTGTTATTAAATCTATCTAAATTGCTGGGTGTTATTATTCTAGATTGTATTTGAATTTTTTGTACTTGCTTATTGTATGTGAAAGCTACGGTCTGACCACTATGATCTGAAGGTAGGTAATTTACAATCAATTTATCTAAGTAATCGCAGCAACAAAAAATATTATCGATACATGTAGCAGAATTTGTGGTGATACGGGTTGGTTCTGTAAAAACATTCGACAAATTAAATGATTCAAAAAGGCTTAACAATCTATTGCTATTAACATTATTTTCCAAGATATTAACATTAAAGTCACCACAGACAACAATGGATTTAGTACCGGTTTCAAGTTTTGCCAAAACAACTTCCATTACTGACTCAAATATCGAGTAGTTCAAGTAATTTGGGGGTCTGTAAACGCACACTAAAATATGCCTATCCAGCTCTACACAAGACAATTCTATGCTATGCTTGACTGATAGATCAACTATATCATTACGAGACTTATACTTAATATCATCTATTCTATATACTTATAATAAATCTGTAGAGAGGTCAATTCTGTACATGAAATATATTTCCAAAATAACTATCAGGGGGTGATTAGGGATCGATACTGATGCCAAAAATGCAATTAATAAAATTATTGTCTGTCTGTCGGTCTGTCTGTCTGTCTGTCTGTCTGTCTGTATAACCGTTATAGAAACAAAAACTACTCGACGGATTTTGACGAAACTTGGTACAATTATTTTTCATACTCCTGCGCTGGTTATAGTATACTTTTCATCACGCTACAATCAATAGGAGCAGAGCAGTGAAGGGAAATGTTAGGAAAACGGGAGAAGTTACTCCATACACGCTAATCTTCGGAACTACTGGACGGATTTGATTGTTGTTTTTTGTTGTATAGCTATTAAGTCTGGGCAACATAAAGGCGATAATTTATCTTGGAAACTTGAACACCTGATGCAGAATTGCAATAGATCAGCTAAACTATAAGAGATACAAAAATAGCGCCATAGCAAAAATTGTTCCGCGTGATGAGCATTTTCTGCTGAGAAAATAAATTTCAAGATATGGAACACCTGATGTGGAACTCCAAGAGCCCAGCTACACTATTACATATACAGTAATGCCGTCTTAGCAAGAGTTGTTCAACCTGATGAGCACTCCCTGTAGTCGTATTAAAACTGAAGATCTGGAACACCTGATGTGGAACTCCAAGAGCCCAGCTACACTATAACATATATAGGAATGACGTCTTAGCAAGAGATGTTCAACCTAATGAGCACTCTCTGTTGACGTA
This sequence comes from Agrotis clavis, assembly GCA_954870645.1. Taxonomy (NCBI): domain Eukaryota; kingdom Metazoa; phylum Arthropoda; class Insecta; order Lepidoptera; family Noctuidae; genus Agrotis; species Agrotis clavis. Next base: position 16,051,534 of record OX940939.1, on the reverse strand, counting down.
TGAAAATTAAGATCTGGAACAACTGATGTGGAATTCCGAGAGTCCAGCTACACTATAACATTATATGAATAACATCTTAGCAAGAGTTGTTTAGTCTGATGGTCATTTCCTGTTGACTTACAAAAATGAAAGATCTGGAACGTCTGGAATCGTCATGCGCGTCCCGTCCCCAGGCTCTAAGAATTCGACATCAGACGTTTCAGATCTTCGATTTCAACGACCCCATTGTTGCTGGCATAAGCAACAGGATCCGCGTACGAAGTCGCTGGCAGAAGCTAGTTTTTAACTAAGATTAAAGAACCTCCACGTTTCTTAGATTTTCTGTTAAAACAACTGCCGACATTGTAATTTTCATAATTAATTAGCATTTCACAGTCTTTTAACCAATGTTCTGTGAAGCAAACAATTTCAAACATAGTTTTTTCTAAAAATAATTCAATTTCTAGCTGTTTAGATGAGAAACCTTGAATGTTTTGGTGATATATTGTCAAAGAATTCTGCTTAGACTTATTTTTGCATTTAACTGATTGTGAGCAAGAAGATACCTTGGTTTTAGCTAATACATCTTCTGTTGTCTTGCTTATTAGTTTAAAGAAACTCCACTATTAGCAGAAATGCTAATGTCAGTGGTCACCACCCTAATATTACTACTATTACTAATACTATCAGTGATACCTATACTACTATACTTAGACATACTAGTTATGTCTGTGTGAATATAAAATACTAAAAGCCTAGCTATTTCGTGTCTATACATATAAGGCAGATATACAGTATCTAGGTTTTACCCCTGTTTTGTTTTAAGTTTTTTTTTTAATTGACAAAAAAGGAGGTGGCTCGGAACTGGGTGTAGATGGCTATATCCGAAACTACGAGTAATATCCAAAAACGTTGAAAAGAGTCTCGAGGCCGATTTTGTCATCCGTCGCCGAGTTCCAGTGGCAGTCACCGATGTAGACCTTCAGGTCACTCCATCAAGTCCGGAGGTAAGATCTCATCATAACTAACAAAACGAGCCCAAACTCGGCACATCCAGTTCGATCCGTAGTCGAGTTCCAGTGACAGCCACCGATGTAGACCTTCAGGTCACTCCATCAAAAATCACATCCTGTATTACACCATTCGATAGTGTTGCTAAGAAGAATCAAATTCTGGAAAGTTTTGAAATCATAGAATTTCAAAAACTCTAATTTTGGTAAAAAAAAAGTTGTTCCTGGGTTTTATAATATTCTTAGATTTTGATAAGTAAGATTTACATTTTTAGGAACATAAAATGTTACAGTATTTATTCCTGAAAGTTTCACACTTATTGTCGACACCTGAATTGCTCAAGGTGCATCCAGACTAAATAAAAAAAGTGTTATAAAACATAGATATACAGCATATTTTAGTAATATTCTTTATCTTTCTAATACAAACATGTTATATAACCCTAAAGGTGCGTACAGACCATGTAACAATGTTATATAACATTGTTATGTAACACTACAAATGTATGTAAAATGTTAGATATATAACAATTTTCACCTCTTATAATATCAACAATTCATCATAATGATAATTTATGATTTTTTGTGGGTAATTTAGGTACCTACATCTTTCTCACCGATTCCGCGATGTGTGGGAAAACACCAAAACCAACAAAATTGTAATAGAATCTTATAAAAATATCTTTATTTAAGAAAAACTACTACGAATATAAACTTTATCCATATTTTTATAATTTTGAAAGCATTCCAAACTCTATTATACATTTAAATTACTACAACGACTTATTCATAAAATATTTTTAAAAATATTAACACCAAAATTGCAGGTTTTTTGTCCGATTACCATAAAAAGACTTTCTTACGTTTCTGGCGGGAAATCACAACAAGATAGGAACTGCTAGCGCTGCACGTTAACACCTGGCTAAACGAAGTGTTAGAAGGTAGCGTAGATCTCCTGTGTTCATCTCACCAAAATTTAAAATTTCCGCGGACCTTTTCCATTTTCTCTAGGTTATGCACTGAATTTAAAAATAAGAGCGATAACTCGGTTTCCTTTGATGAAATCGGGATCCTTTGATTTAACTGAAAAATCTAATTAGTCCTTCATATCAGATAATTATATTATCATAAAATATTTGACACGCATTGTTTCTTTTGTTACGTCAACCAAACTTGAAGAATATGCGACACTTTTAAAATAGGCAACTTGCTTCTGAATGTCACTGATCCTCACTCTCGAATTTTGATGCGTTTTATGTTTTATCTTTGTAAACAAAAGAAACAAAAGAAATATACATGTCCATTATTTTTCAAAACCCTGTCTGAGGATGACGGCCTAATTAAATTTTCTATTTATTGTTGCTGTCAAATTGCCTATCCCCACGAATATTATTATAAATGTAAAAGTAACTCTGTCTGTCTCTCTTTCATGCTAAAACTACTAAACCGATTTAAATGGGTACACAGATAGTTTAGAGCCTGAGAAAGGACATGGGTTTAAGGTTGAAAGGGGGGATGAAAGGTTGTATGGAAATATTGTCAATTTTAAAGCTGGAATTATATTTTTTTTTTTTTTTGCTTTTATAATGGTACCGTACCAAAACTTGTTCCACGTGATGTGCTAAGAGAATAAATTTGAAGATCTGGAACACCTGATCTGGAACTCCAAGAACCCAGCTACACTATAACGTATTTATGAATGACGTCTTAGTAAGAGTTGTTCAGCCTGATGAGTACTCTCTGTCAACGTATAAAAATTGAAGATCTGGAACACCTGATGTGGAACTTCAAGAGCCCAGCTACACTATAACATATACAGTAAAGACGTCTTAGCAAGAGTTGTTCAGCCAGGTGAGCACACTCTTTTTGACGTTTAAAAATTGAGGATCTGGAACACATGTTGTTGAATTTCATGCGCCCAGCTACACTAATTACATATACAACGTGTAACGTTAATAGCGCAGAACATCTCGTGGGGTAACTCAGCCAAGAAAAAAATCAGCAATTTTTTTTTTGCGAATTTCCAAAAGTCTTGGAACATACATTGTTCAGTAACATGAGCTGAGCTACCCCACGAGAGGTTTTGCGCTATTAACGTTACACGTTGTATAGGTAGGCATGACGTCTTCTTTTTTTTTTTAACGTGGCAAAGTCATCAGATGAGTCCTCTTGTACTGACTAAAATCCACGGGGTCCTTCAGTAGCCCTTTATGTTCCGGGGTCACGGTGATGGAATAAGTCCCGCGACCCCGGCAGGCTTTGGCCCTCTGAGAGGGGGCCCCGTCATTATGCTGACGCTCTTTGAGGCGCGCGTGGAACACAAAGCGCCGTCGACCCGGGCATGGTCCATGGTCGGGCAGCGAGTTGCCCTTTACTCGCTGCCGGCATGCCCGCGCCTACGGTGGCCGGAGATCGTCTTGCGACGTCTGTCACCGTGGGCGTCACCACCGCGGGTGGGGCGGAGGGAGGACATTGTCCTCTCTCCTATCCAGCCACTCCTCAAAGAGGGGTCTCACCGCCGCAATTGCGGCGTGCCCGAAGGCATGGCGTCTTAGCAAAAGTTGTTCAATCTGATAAGTTCTCTGTTGACTTATAAAAGTTGAAGATCTGGAACACCTGTTGTGGAACTCTGTCCCCCTTATTAATAAACGTGGACTCAAGTTACAACCAGGATAATCTTCGGACGCCAAAGTTAATCACTTTAAAATGTATGGTTAATACATTTTAAAGTGATTAACTTCGGCGTAACTTTACTTCTCGTTTTATTAATAAGGGAGCAAGAGCTCACCGACAATATAACACATATAGAAATGTCGTCTTAGCAAATGTTGTTCGGGCTGATGGGCATTTCCTCTTGACTTACAAAAATAAAAATCTGCAATTCTCGAATCGTCTTGCGCATCCCGTTGTTTTCCCGTCTCCGGGCTCTGAAAATTCGACATTAGACGTTTCCTGATCTTCGATTTTGACGACCCCGTTGTCGACGTAATTTACATCAGTTGGTAGAGTTGACGTGTTAACCGAATAAACTGTTTCTCTTTCAAAACGAGCTTTCATGCCATGTCAAATCATGATGACAGCTAACAGTGGCCAGGGTTGGTTCTGCAAACCGAGGTTAAGTAAAATATAGTTGAATTCCAGCCTTAAACCGAGGTTAAGTAAGAAATCGTTGAATTCCAGCCTTTGTTTTTTAATTTTAAATCTGGAATTACCTACCTAACTTTTTTATTACGGTGACCCTTCTAAGTCGCTACACTCTTGGCAGAGTGGTCGTGGTCGTCACATCAGGGGTGGTGGCTCGCTTCACAATTCGCCGCCATTCCTCTCGCACCGCTGCCTTCCTGGTACATTCGTGTAGGGGACCATTCAATGCAGCCTTGATCTGGTCTGTCCAGCGCATTGGTGACCTGCCTCGAGCTCTGGTGCCATTCACTTTGCCCTGTACCACAAGGCGTTCTACAGACGAGTCTCCTTGCCGAAAAACATGTCCGAAGTAAGTGAGGATTCGACTCTGAACGATGGAAGATAGACGCTGTTTGACGCAGACATTTGTTCGGAATTGGTTCCATGATATGCCAAGCATTCTCCTCCAGCACCACATTTCCAAAGCGTCTATCTTCTTTTTCTCACTTTCCCTAAGTGTCCATGTCTCCGCCACGTAGACGGTGACCCTACAGGGATCAAAAGGCTGTAATTATGTAATAATTTATACAGTACTAATACATTGTAAAACAATTACACGACCGCAATCGATTTTGTAATTATATTGATATAGAAATGCTCATTGTTTATTTATAGACATTTTGTATTCCCGCGTTTGTGGCGCGTAAAACATGTTTGGACTAAATTGTACTGACGGCTTCCACGCATTCATACGGAAAAAAACATTTTCAAAAAAAAATTAACGGCCTTCAAAAACCACCACAAAAAAGTGTAAAATAACTTTTAAAGAAGTCAGTGACTTTTTTTATAATTCACAGATTTTCTTTGCTAACGATTTCTTTTCTTTTACGTACTACTGTATGAGGTCGTAGAGTTCTTGGGCACATTCTCCGAAGTAAAATCTGTAAAAGACCGTCAGGCAGGCAACCATACGGCGATGAGTCTAGCTATGGAGCATTCACCAATTTTACGTCGCCAACGAGCCTCTTAGCTCGGCGTTCCACTGAGTCAAGAGCGGCAAGTTGGTATATAGCCGAGCCATCCCAAAGGTGGCTACAATACTCCATACAGGATCGGACTTATGCTTTGTAAAGAGTTAAAAACTGTCCAGGCGTGAAGTACCGCTTCACTTTATTTAGGATGCCAGCTTTTTGGCTGCAAGCCAAAGATGAGACTAGAAGTCAATTCCATGCCTAGAAGCTCGAGTCGGTCATTCAAAGGTACAGATGCACACCAAAAAGAGTTTCGTCCAAACGAATCATTTTTGCGGTAAAAAGACAAGCCTGTGTTTTGGTGGCGTTAATAGAAACCAAATTGTCATCACCCCACTGGGAGACAAAGTTTAATAATTTGTCCGCTCAACCATGGCCTCTCTCAAGGAACAAACTTCATCCCCGGTGGTTTTTGCGCTGGACAAGTATCTCTCTGAAACCATACTGTCATCTGCATACATAACAATACCAGATTGAAGTAGGTCATTGATGTGCAGCAGGAGAAGAGTTGCAGAGAGAACAGACCCCTGAAGAACACCGGCATCAATAGCCTTGAGGTCAGAGGAGCAGCCATCAACAACAACTCGAATCGACCTCTCACTAAGGAAGTCTGATATCCAGCTCCAAAAATCACCTGGGATACCATAAGCAGGAAGCTTGCTGAGTAGACCAGCGTGCCAAACGCTATCAAATGCCTTCGAGATATCAAGCGAAAACGCAAGTGCTTCACCGTGTTTCTCGATGACTTCGCCCATGACATACACAAGAAGATCACCAGTTGACCGTTTTCGACGAAAGCCATAATGAAGGTCACTCAGGAGATCATTGTCTGCAAGGTAAGTCAGCAGCTTACTGTTCAGTACCCTTTCCATAACCTTGCAGAGGATGGAGGTAATGGCGATCGGACGGTAATGACCAGGGTCTGCACGGTCGTCCTTTTCCGGTACAGGTTGTACATTTGCAAGCTTCCAGGATTTTAGCACCATTCTTTTCTCAAGAGAGAGGCGGTAAAGGCGTGTCAACACAGGAGACAGTTGAGGCGCACATTGCCTCAATACTTTTGCTAGTATGCTGTGCCGCTGACCATGTTCACATCTAGATTGCGCAATACTTTTCGTGCCTCTTTATTATGAACGGTGACCTCCAACATCGAAGAGTCACATCGAGGTATAGTCGGTGGTTGCTTGGAGCCAGTGTCTAGATGTGACTTGGCTGCAAAAAGAGTTGCAAATTTTGCTTTCTCACATGCAGAATGGACCAGCCTGCCTTGGAGGCAAAGTGGGGCGACAGAAATTCTTTTCGACCGCTTTTGACAGGAACCAAACTGTTAAAACCCGAAGGCTGTGGTACTAATATTGCCCCGATACGTCCGACATGGTCAAAACGAGCTCTACGCAGAACCCTCTTGCAGAACTTGGCGGTAGAATTAAAGGCTCTTTTCTTGCAAGAACTCTACGTGTCTTAGCTTTCCTGTCGCAGGCCTTGACACAAACTCCGAAAGAAAAAGAAAAGAAAAAAAAAGTTATTTTACACTTTTTCGGTGTTTTTTGAAGTTGTTTTCTTTTATCATAATTATGTTATTTTTTGAATTGAATGAAACTATAATCATCCTTTAAGTAACCTTTTATTATATCTAAAAAAACACCTTATCCATTACTTTATGATTGATGTAGTAGGTCAAAAAAGTTACATTTTCTACTGATAGAGAGTGTAAGCTAAACACAGGTTTTTCATTTCAAAGTCAAACTTCATTTGAGTGTCTAGATAACGATTAATGATGACCGGACACTCCATATCGTTTGAGATGAAAGACAGAGGCGTACGCAGCTGGTGTAAGTCGAGCGGGCGCTGAGAGTGTCGCTGCAACGCTTGCGCGGGTGACGTCACATGCACAGTCGCGGCGCGCAGCAGCACCAGCTGAGAGCGCAGCGCGTGCGCCGGCGCCACGTAGCCGCGCGCGCGCACCACGCTCGCCAAAGCAGATTCTATCACCCCTCGCGCGTACTGTGCCGTATATTGAATATGTTTCAACAACACACGTACACACACGTCTAGTTTTTGCGACCAAGTGCCACCATCCCGAAGTACATCATCCAGTTCCGCTACATCTTCACCAACTAACAACTTAGACATGTGTCGAATTACTGAATCCTGGAGCTGTTCCTCTGTTTTGAATTCGCACAGTTGCTCCTCCAATATTTCCTGCAAGTCGTCTGGCGTACATCCGATGCAAAACACTGTCCCTGTTAAACCTGCAATAACACAATCGTGTCATATGTATTATAATTTAATTTTCTGACGTTGTTACCGTACAGTAACAAATTAGAAAGAATGTATTTATACCATGATCTTCTAGTATTGCAGCAAGCTCAAGCGCTATAAGCACTCCACTCTCGTATCCCAGCAAATAGAAGTTATTTTGAACCCTGGTTTTATTAATAAGGATCTGTAAACAATTAAAATATTAATATATCTGATTATTTATCATCACCATTCAGCCCACAGGCGTCTACTTTTAGTTACAGGTGGCGTACCATGACGTCTTGCTAGTTACGTTGTGGAAAAGAGACAGAAATACAAGGGGCCTAGCGCCATCTCGTTCCCTGAGCGGAACTACTCACGCATTAAGACGTCATGGTATGCCACCAGGAGGGGTATTACAACGTCTTAAAACCAGGCTTGTTCCGGCGAGTGAACGTGATGGCGCTAGACGACTTGTATAGCTCTGTCACTTTCACTCGCCGGAATAAGCCTGGTTTTAAGACGTTGTAATAACCCTCCAGGAGGGGTATTACAACGTCCTTAAACCCCTCCTGGTCTCCCAAAGCATCGCCGCAATCACCAGTCTTAGCCGTCGGCTACGCTAGAGCGACTACGGAGAGCGGGTGCGGCTAGCGGAAGCGCGAGGAGTTTGGATTTGGACGCTGCTACTGCATTAGGCCACGTTGAGGAGACGAGAATTTGTCTATAATATGCTCTAGTTCTCTCTCTATTTAAAATTGGTTTCTTGTATTAAAAAGAACTGTCGTATTAAAAGAAAGTAAGTGTTTTCAGACAGGACATGCATAACGCAAATTGAAGCGCCAACGTGCTAAAGGGACAGCCCGATTTATTTCATATCATTGTTTCTCCCGCTCAACGCAGACGCAAGTCGCGACGCGCTAGTGTGGCCAACAGCTTACATTTCTAACAATAAGTGCGTTTCTTGCACCTTGAAGTCAAGGCTTTTCCAGAAGTATACTTTACCTGTGCGTATCTATGTGCAGTCTCCCGTACGGTCTCGGTCGGGTTGTCGAGTCCCGGCTGCAGCACCAGCGCCGGCAGCTTGAGACGCTCGCACAGCACGCGGAACCTCTCGTGGTGACCCTCCATACCTGGTACTATACACAGGTACCTCTTGCTCACGTCAAACTCGTCATTGGACTGTTGAATAAAATAAAAACATTCCTTGAGAAGTGTAGTTTAAATACAATATGATTATAAAGGCACGCTTGCTGCAACCTGGATCAACCACGATACGGCCCTTCATCATTATCACTGGTAGGTTCTTTTTGCTTGTTTTAAGCTCACCAACTGACAATCTATACTTATAATAAATCTATAGAGAGGTCAATTCTGTACATGAAACATATTTCCAAAATAACTATCAGGGGGTGATTAGGGATCGATACTGATGCCAAAAATGCAATCTATCTATCTATCTTCTATCTATATCTATCTATCTTCTATCTTCTTCTATCTATCTTCCATATCTTCTATCTATCTATCTTCTATCTATATCTATACTTATAATAAATCTGTAGAGAGGTCAATTCTGTATATGAAATATATTTCCAAAATAACTATCAGGGGGTGATTAGGAATCGATACTGATGCCAAAAATGCAATTCATAAAATTATTGTTTGTCTGTCTGTCTGTCTGTATAACCGTTATAAACAAAAACTACTCGACGGATTTTGACGAAACTTGGTACAATTATTTTTCATACTCCTGCGCTGGTTATAGCATACTTTTCATCACGCTACAATCAATAGGAGCAGAGCAGTGAAGGGAAATGTTAGGAAAACGGGAGAAGTTACTCCATACACGCTAATCTTCGGAACTACTGGACGGATTTGATTGTTTTTTTTTGTTGTATAGCTATTACGTCTGGGCAACATATAGGCTATAATTTATCTTGGAAACTTGAACACCTGATGCAGAACTGCAATAGATCAGCTAAACTATAAGAGATACAAAAATAGCGCCATAGCAAAAATTGTTCCGCGTGATAAGCATTTTCTGCTGAAATAATAAATTTGAAGATATGGAACACCTGATGTGGCACTCCAAGAGCCCAGCTACACTATTACATATACAGTAATGACGTCTTAGCAAGAGATGTTCAGCCTGATGAGCACTCCCTGTTGTCGTATAAAAACTGAAGATCTGAAACACCTGTTGTGGAACTCCAAGAGCCCAGCTACACTATAACATAATTATATAGGAATGACATCTTAGCAAGAGTTGTTCAGCCTAATGAGCACTCTCTTTTGACGTATGAAAATTGAGATCTGGAACAACTGATGTGGAATTCCAAGAGCCCAGCTACACTATAACATATATATAAATAACATCTTAGAAAGATGTTTTAGTCTGATGGGCATTTCCTGTTGACTTACAAAAATGAAAGATCTGGAACGTCTGGAATCGTCATGCGCGCCCCGTTGTTTTCCCGTCCCCATGCTCTAAGAATTCGACATCAGACGTTTCAGATCTTCGATTTAGACGACCCCATTGTCGCTGGCATAAGCAACAGGATCCGCGTACGAAGTCGCTGGCAGAAGCTTTAAGCCCCCATTCTCACCAGCGCTTTTTACGGGGATTAAAAAGCACTGAGTTGAAACAAAAGAAAATTAAACTTGAATGTTACTGTCCAGCAATGAAAATCAAATATTGTTCGAAAAAACCGCCGCGCTTAAAAAACGCTGACGTGTAAACAGATAGATAGGAACATTTCATCAATTTTAGCGCTATTTTAACGCCCATTGACAAACCGCTCGTGTGAATAGCGGCCTAAGCCTGCGACTGAGGCGGAGCGGAGCAGAACGGAGCCAAGCCGTGCCGCGATTCACTAATCACATGGCTTGAATACACATGTGTCATATGGCCAGCCATGTACATCAGCCATGTGATTGGTGAATCGCAGCACAGCTCGTCTCCGCTCCGCCTCAGTCGAACCGCACCCTAATGCTTGTACTAATAGCAGTAAACAATCCACAACAAGGCCCACGTCTATCTCACAACTGCTTAAGAAATTCAAAAAAGAAAGCTTTATACTCACCAGCGTGTTGTCTATGTCAAGAGTTGGTAGCACGACTATGTCTGTTGTAGCAAGAAGTTCATCAAGTGCGACGGTGGAAAAGAATAATGGTAATCCAGAAACGTTATCCGGGACTATATCCGACGCAAACTCCACCAGTTCGTGTATTCTAAAATTTCATTTCAAAATAATAATTTCATTTCAATACACTAGGTGGGCAAATAATGTGTAATATAGTGTGTTTAAGAATCTATATATAAAAATCAATGCCACTTTTCGTTGTAATTTTATAACTCAAGAACGGGCTCATCTATCTAAACCAAATATTTAGGGTTTGTTCGGACTATTTAGTAGATGGTTTATGTGAAGTTTGCACAAAATTGTTTATCCAATTTGTAACAAATTAATTCAATAAATGGCGGATCATTTTGTTAATGGGGATTTTGCTGTCAAAGTAGCGAAGCACGTACCGGGCCGCTAATTCTTTATAAAACTTACCTCTTCACGGTCAACATAGGTATTGAGTCTGCTCCCAATGATATGTTATACTCATTATTCAAGATGACACAAATAATTGGTACTTTTGCATCTACCATTCCTAACTCTTGCAAGGTAGTCTCTGGATCCGTGTGTTTCTGGATGTTGACTCCTGAAGAATAAATAGTGCTTCATTGCATGGAAAACAAACTTGGTTAAGCGGCCTTCCACGCGGTTTCATACAAAAAGGGTTCCGAAAGGGGTACGTTGATCTTAACCCGTGATGGGGTCTGTAGTATCCCACCAACGACCATACAGCCCCTAGACACCCAATAACAGACGACCAATGTCTATCAATACATAAAGTTTATAAATCTTACACAAGTCGTCACTAGAGCTTCTGGGTATTCATTGCACAATAATGCACATTCGTGGAGCGCGCGTTGATGTCTTTTATGAATGCGTCTCTTTCTTTTGAAATTATCGATAAAAAAATCCTATAACTATTTATATATTCAAAAAATATACAGAATAATCTAGTAATTCGACGTATATCCGTCAGTAGCTGATGATAGTTTCGAAATATTTGAGTTTTTCGAAACTCACTCAAAATCTCACTTTAAATTACAGATAAATAAAATGACACACTTTAAACACTGATGAAACACAGATAAAATAAAATTACACATTTAATTAAACATTTTATACCATTCAAACATGATACTGTAGCCGGTACTTCAATTAAGCTATGAAAATCATTAAAAGTGATAAATTCAACAAAATAATTTTATTAATAATTATGAGCGATTAAAGAATATAAATTCTTACTAATATTTTATGTTACGCTTTAAAATTATTGGTATCTCGTTAAAATAATTACTATGCCACAAATCGTAAATAACTAAGGCAACTTGCCTATTCACCTGTCGTTTTAGTTTAAAATAACTGGCGAAATACCGTGGTGAGGCGGTATGTGCGGGCGGGGGAGTACAGTATTGTACTAGCATAGTATAGTATTGTCCGTTGTTTCATTTTACATTCAACCTTACTGATATACACATAAAGGTCAAACTCTTAGTACAAATGACCACCCGTGGCATCAGCCGTGTCCGCTACTAATCAATTTGACATCTGTCAGTTGAATGCGATTCTCCCTAGGGCTGAAAAGTATTACTCTCAACCCGCTCTTCAGGGATATTCAGACCTACTTTCCAAGAGTAAAGAGAAATTATTTTCTTACCGGCCAGTGCACTGAGTTGCTGTAAAAGTCCAGGTGCGGGAACATGTGCCGGCTTCGCCAGTAGCACGGGCGATGTGCGGCGCAGTCCTTGCTCCGCGGCCTCCGCTACCTCACGTGTACTTACCTGTCTCTATGTTAAGTAAGCATAATAGTATCCAGTGTGTGCAAGATGATATTTCATAAGATTTAATTTTTTATGTTAATGCCAAATTAACGTAATTTAGGTTGTCACATTTTCTAGCCACCACCCCATTTGCACTCTCGTATAAAGCCATACAAAAGATCCTTAGGCAATTCTCACATTACAATTTATTCCAGGCGAGGTGCTTACATTTTCCAGAGATTTTAATTAATTCTCGGGCAACGAGTTCAGATTCTTTTTTGGCTTCCATAGCCAAAGGGGAAAACGTGCTTGTCCCACCAGCAGATTTTTTTAAAATCTTTTTAAATTCCTTTTTACATAAAAAATTAAGAGATTATTATTCATTTTAATTTGGTACACTTCTGCCCAACCCTTCGGGCATTACAAGCGTTGTGATAGATTATGTTAAATTGCTTCTGATCGCTATTTCTAACAATACTTATCATTATTTTGTGTTTGTCGGCACTTTCAGAAACCAACAAAATATACAATGTATGAAAATCATGAATCTTCGAACTCATAACTTGGCCGAGAGCAATCGTACAACTTTTTTGCTTTAGTAGCTATTGATCCAAATGACTAGTACTGCCCATAGGTACCGTTTTTTTTTTGTTGGCTGGCACTTCTATAAAAGGTCCTGAAATGTTTGGAGCCTGAATGATCTCCTTTGGTTCAAAAAGTGATCCTTGAGAAACATCTTATTTCTTTTTTACTCTCCTTTCTTATCGCAAAAATGTCGCGTTAACCGCTATGAATAATTTCTTCAAAAACGTTTTTTCATATATAAAGTAGTCCAGCAGGGCTATTGGCTAACTTGATAGCCACTGACCAGCGGTTGTCCACTGAACTTAGTTGACTTGATACTTGTTATAAGGCTAAGTTGAGGAGTGGAGTGTCTCAAGAGCGTTAGAATAGTTGATTTTAGGGAACATTTACATTAAATCAGTTTCATTGCAAATGCAAAAGCCAATTCGAAAGTTATACCTTTTGACAGCTCTTTGATTATCACCACACAGACACCGAGATACGCAATAGCCCCGCTGGAAGCCAACAATCTCGGATGTTAACTACTTCCTTCAAATTCTCAAGGAAAGCCATCCAATAAGCTGCTACCTCATTATAAACTGATAATGTACTCGGTCGTAATTGGGTAAAAAAATAATGAACTTACTTTGCCTTGACTTGCCAAACCAGACAAGTCGAAGAAGGTCCCTGTGAAGCCACATCTTGTTCTAGCTTTACATGTGTCTTGTCCTACAGAACTGACTGTTGACACCACAACGAAATACCTATGAAACATATACAGCTATAATTTAATTCTAACTACTAAAACTACGGCCAATACATTTGTATTGACAGCTTGAATGTCGACTGCGTGTCTCGCTCACACAAACTTTAACCAAACTGTGGGCTATACGTGCCGAATGAACTCGACTCACAAAGGCTTCCATATAGAGATAAATTGAATCAAAGAAAGCTTTAGCGCTGGCTGCGGGACTTATTCCATCACCTTGACCCCGGAACATAAAGGGCTTAATTAAAAAATTGAAGGACACCGTGGATTTCAGTCAGTACAAGTCTGACAGTGCCTCCCGCCCTGCCCGGGGTGGGAGGACTCATTTGATGATTTTACCACGCTTAAAAAAAAAGAAAGCTTTAGCGCTCCAGTCTTAATCAGATAAATTAAATACAAAGTGTAAAATAACAGATACTAACTTTAGATGATGACATAACGATTTTGAAGCTGCATCTAAAGAATTGATTTGTGTTTTCAGTTCTTCTTTGTGTTTCTCATCCGAAACTTTTGTTATAGCTACGCAAATGCCTTCAATGGTTCCAAGACAGTTAGCATCGTTTATCACGGTAGTAATACTGTGTTTGACATTAACATTTCCTTCTACTATTACCACTTCAACGCCTAGCTTTCGCCAATTACTTGAAAAATAATAGGAATTGAGTATTGAAATAGAAATACATAATTATACTATAATTCAATTCTATCTAGCAGATAAAAGTATGTTAAAATTTTACCCTATTTTAAAATGCATATAATGGTTTAATCCTGTACAATGAATGTATAGTTTCTTAGCTCCACTATGCACTAGTTTGTCTGCTAGTTGAACTCCAAGGGCACCCTCATCCCAGAACATCAAATGACTTTTATCAGGATTATATGTTATTCTGAAACAAAAATATGGTCCACGTTTAAATCAATCCTAAAGGTGAAATAACATTTGATTTGTGATGATGATGATGGGATCCGACCGATTTCGGCCATGGCGATTGATTCAGCTCTGTTGTAGTTGCCGTTCGTGTGCTCACATGTGGCTTATGTATCCAATCTTTTTTTCAAAGATCCGCGAACAATGCGGCCATGTGAGCACACCAACGATATTATTATAACTGATCGCCGCAGGTGGTCGGGCTTTCATTTGGTCACGCTTTACATCAAACTCAACGTGCCGCTGCAATTCGAAATAACGGACTTTGTTTTTAGCCAGAGTCCTCCACTTCATCCTTTGGGCGGCTTGCTGCTCCCACCGAGACAGCTCTAAGTCACATTTCCTAAAGTAAGACATATTCAAATGCTCACATAATACAAGTTAAGATCTATTATAGTAAAATTAGGTTCCGCGAATTCGTATTCGCGTAGATTGCATCCATGAATTGTGTTTCAGATTTGCGAGAATGTAAACTTGTAAGCAGACTTCTCATTACCTGGAATCTACATTGAATAAACAGGTTTGCATCCTCAGCAATACCTTCCCGCGGTGACTACTGGCTGCAAGCAGTCGGAAAGCGCACGCCGCATCGAGCGGCTCGTACGACACGCGCGTGAGAGGACGCACGTACCCGCGGGCAATACCCTCACACAAAATTAATTGCAGATTTTTCATTTCATCATATTTTTGTTCAGTGAATAGAGATGTTAAGTCAATCGCGACGTAAGACCTCTGTTTGGACATAAAAAACATTCCAAGCTCATATTTCTCGGTATCCTGAAGCTGAACTGTATCGACCAAAGTTCCGGAGAATGCGAGACATTGTATAGATACCTGAAACAATAACAGAACTATTATGTTTCTTGTTCCTGTTATTTGTTAACACATTATTGTATCTCTTATGGGTTAGCCAGTAAACGCCATGAACGAGTATGCTATTTTTGGCGACTTATTCATGACCATTTTTATGCATTGTAAAAAATATTCTTTGGAAAATATTGTATACATAAACCTTTCGTAATAGCTTCTTTTAACTTATAATAGGTTCAGATACTTACAGTCTTTAGTGGCCCTTTGACGCAACTTATGATAAGATGGCAGCCTTTTCCTTTTGTTGCTACGAGAATATTATCTGCAAAAGTGCTGTCTCGGGAATTACCAATCTGTTCGTCTGAAAATGCTTATACGGATTCCATTCTTAAAATAGGTGGTACTACTTTATAATTTAAAACAGTTTAGAGCCTATGCACACCACGTTTTTTAAACGCACCGGTGCAGCGCGTTTTAGAAACGCGCTGCACCGGGGCGCGTCGACGGCGCGTTTTCATCAGAGCAGTTTGTTGTCATCTGTTCTAGGCTGCGTCTGACTTGCCTGCGTATCGCATCTGCATCGCGTCAAACGCGCGTCACCGGCGCTTTTAAAAAACGTGGTGTGCATAGGCTCTTAGACCTGGTAACTTGTGACCCAAACCGAGTTGTTTTTGCGAATTCAAAGAGGTTTGAAGATTTTTATAAGGAACCCTCCTTATAAAGGAGGGCCTTCGCCTCCCGAGGCGTTTCGCCAGCGATCGTACGGTATCCCCGGATCATCCGGCCATGACCCTCCGGCATGCGAGCAGCTTTGCCGGTAGCCTCCACATTCACAGCGCCCACAAGTGCCCCGTAAAGGGCAATGGACTGCACAATACTGGCGTACAGCCTCCGGCAGGAGGCGTCTGGCCTGCCGACATCGGGTGCCTAACGGCGCTTGAGGGCGCCTAAGGACTGCTTCGGGCGCCTGAGTACTGCTTCGGGTGGCTTCGAGTGTCTAAGTGTTGCCTTAGCCGTCACAAGCATACCTTAGGACGCCGAAGCTGGTTTCAAGTAGCTTCGGCAAAATTAAGAATAGTTCGCCTGCCACGAAAATGCCACCTGAAGACAGCCGTCTGAGCTGTACCGATCCGCACCGATGAAAGAAAAATTCTACCCTCATTAGCAAAACCACGATGGCCCGGATGGTTAGAGCATTCGATGTTAATGATTACTCGATCGGAACGCCACAGGCTCAAATCCAGCGCGCAGTGACTGCTATCTAGCAGATCTGGCTTACTGGGAAATTCCTAATAGAAGAACCTAATAACACGTTTGTCCGATCCGGGAATCGAACCCACATCCTACTCTCAGTAGTCGCCTTTGCGACCACGAGAACAAGAAGGTTCTTCCTTCTTGTTCTCGTGGTCTTTGGAATCAAACAAGTAAACTGTTAACTTGCAAAATGTAAGTATTAATTTTATTTCCAACATGCATTGAGCTGAGAAGCTAATTACAAAAAAAAAGAACCTGTGTCATAGCACTGTGACCAACATATCGTCATAGCACAGCCTCAGATCACTGGAATTACCGCAATAATTTACCTTTTATCTCAGGGTACAGTTTCTGCAAGAACTTCTTTTTCTGTAAATCGCTGACCGTAGTGAAGACGTTGCACCCGTGAGCGAGTGCGATGGCTATGGCCGCTTGCCCCAACGCCCCCGCACCTCCGTGCACAAGCACAACATTGCCAGGTTTCATTCCACCTTTGATCTAAATAAACCAATTCGAATGATTTATATCAAAGAGATATTTATGTAAAATTCTCCTAGAAGGACTGTCAGCTATAATACCTAAAACATTGTAGAAATAACTTTGCCTTGAAAAAATACAAACTAAGGGTCAGTTCAGACCGAGACGCGAAGCGACGCGACGATGCGCTGCGCCGCGATGCGCCGCGCTGCGCATCCAGACGCCGCGCGGTGAAGAGGAGTGTCTACATTCGCCACGTGCTTCCCGCCCCACCCCCCTTCCTCCCGCAGTCGTCCATTTGGTGTCAGTTACATAGTCCAGGGGCTAGAGGTAGTTGAGTATACAAAATCCGAATGAAGGCAACTATGACCGAATTCTTATACCTGAGACCCTAAATAGTGACAATACATATCCTGCCTGCATTAAGTATGTGCATCTTTTCGCTTGATGAAGTAGTTGACTCATTTACTTCAGTACTTCATTTAATTCAGAACATCGGAACCTGATTGGGTAAAATATTTTTATGCAATTATGTATTATGAGCTTTATCTGTCCCGCAAAATGCTGTGATCTGATTTTTCTATAAATTTTTACGGAAATAATCATGTAATGATTTTAAATCATGTACTCGATACATTCCGTTTACGAATAAGAGAAGAGGGCGTAAAAAAATGGACCAGACAATTGACCGGCAAGATAAACATTGTTATTCTTTGACCTGTTCGTCACTTAAATCGGTTGGCGAAATTCGACACTCACATTACGCATAATCAGACACCTCTAGCTCCCAGTCTAACAACTTGCATCGTCGAGCGGCCTCGAGCGGCGTAAGCGGCGCCGCGCTGCGCCGCGCGGCCTCGAGATGCGTAGCGACTCACCGCTGCTTTGAGATGCGCCGCGCTGCGCAGCGCGGCGCCGCTTACGCCGCTCAACGTATTCTAAACTCTCACAACGAAATGTGTATCTTTTGGTGTAGAACATAAAGTCGTATTTTGAATGCCTCTTAAAAGAGTGCGCGCATCGTCGCGTCGCGGTCGGCACTGACCCTAAAGTTTTGGTGTTTTTCACCAGCAATACAAAAATAGAAATAATCAATTCATTGCTATGTTGGTTTGCGTCAACTAACAAGACAGTAGAGTGCGTGCACGTAGGCGAGCGGCACGGTGGCGGCGTCCTCCAGGCTCCAGTGCGCCGGCACCGGCCACAGCAGCTCCGGCTGCGCGCGCACCACGCTGCCGCAAGCGCCGCCGCGGACCAGACCCATCACACGGTGGCCACTGTTGTGTAAACCCGATGTTAGGACAAATTAGTTTGTCTTAGGCCACAACTATCGGGCTATCATCACAAGTATACGATTATAGGGTACTCTGACTGAATGGGTGTTATTAAGTTACGTTTATACAGTGAAAATCCGGCCCACACATACAAGTTGGTAGCAATGTACTTAAGTAATTGTTTGGGTTAACATAAATTTTGGCACGAGAAACTAGTTTGGCCTAGGACAAAACAAGTTGGCCTTTCTTTCTATATCAGGAGATTTTTAATGTGTTTCATTGCATACTCGTGTATAGTACCAATGTGTCGGCGTTCAACCGAATTCTTTCATAATTATCAATGTAAGTCTCAGGCCCGGAGGCCCGTATTACAGCACAAAACTCAAGTACTGGTCTCTATTCAAATCTAGATTTCAACCAATCAAATGCCTTGAATCTAGTTTAAACAATACTTAAGTATTGAGTGACGTTCTGTAATACCGCTGAGGGCGGTCTGTGCCGTCTTGCCATTAAAATATCTGCACGTCAAAATTGGTGTTATAATCGCCTGGATTAAGAGAGCAAGTAGGGGTACCACAAGGTATTTAATTAATGCAATAAAACTCAACAAGGGGCTTAACTCAATTAATTAAGCCCTTTGTTAAGTTTTATTCCTATTTTATTTAATACCTACTTAATATGTTAGGGACCCAGTTGTGCAAGCGTAGCTTAGGCTCATACCTGTCAGTGGTTCCACTGTAGTCCATCCCGTATGCATTGGAGTCACATGACAACACGCCAGTAGCTCTCTTTACATCGGATATGCACAGCCCGGCGTAGTGTACCTGATATATAAAATAATGGTGTTTAACGAACAATTAATTATTTAAGGCTGAACCGAACAATTTAGGAAAAATAAATGCAAAAAACTGGTCAAATTAAAACAATGAGCAATTTGTTTTAATTTATGCGGTTTTAATGCGATCAAAACGTAGCATTTCGCTTTAAACAGTTTTTACACTGATGCTTTGTCTTTTACCTCTCGTTATATAAATTGTTTTACATTAAGAGCAGTTTGTAGTATGCAATTTTACTACTTTATATCATAGCCTCATGCATACCGTAACTGCCAAATGAGACCCCCGTAATGGCGGAGCCTCCACCCAGCGAAGAGAATCCAGGTCCCCGATTTGTGAACATCGTAGAGTGACTGCGTTCTTTACATCTCCATGTTGTTGCACGCTTCCTGAGGTATCCTGTTATAAAACATTTAGGTAACTAGGTGTGAGTATTCAGGTTTTCTACTGGAAGTAAAAATTCATTTAAAACTTCGCCGATATCATATTTTTTTGCAAATTACATAACACGTTCTATGAACCAGCATACCACTAGAGAAAAGAAAAGAAAACAATGCAAAGACACATGTACAATGAATTTTTTTGTTAATAAATAAAATTATGTACTTTTCTGATGACCCTTGAAGTTGGCACAACCACTTCCACCCTTCTTGCGTCTTGACTAACGGGAGGCAGATTGCGGTACTTAATATTGTGTAGAGTAACACCACCGCACCTGAACAACAAAATGTCAAATGCATCGTTCAACTTGACACTACTTTGCTAAAAATGTAGAAAGGAACTTATTTATTTATTTAACTTTATGCGCATATAACAAGAAAGTACAAAGGCGGACTTAATGCCTTGGGCATTCTCTTCCAGTCTACCTTAGGGTGCCTTTCCACCAGAGATGTGCTATGTAGCAGCTGTGCTGCAAGGATGTAAAATCTGAGCTACGAAACTGTGTAACCGTTTATACTGATGCTACGCTATGTAGCTGTGCGATTATGATGCGAAGCTGCGCTACGAAGATGCGTAACTACGCTACGAAGATTCGTAGCCGTGCTACGAAGATGCGTAGCTGCGCTACGAAGATATGTAGCTGCGCTACGAAGATGCGTAGCTGCGCTACGATGCTGCGTAGCTGCGCTACGAAGATGCGCAACTCGAGCTATATGAGTATCGATAGTAGGGAAGACGACCCATAGCACGCAGCCATATCACGCATATTTCCATATAAAAAACACAATAAAATCCTAGTTGAATCCGTTTCCACCAGAGATGCGCTATGCTACGTTGCTGCGGATGCGTTTGATATCCACAAATCATATTCACTGGTTTACATAGCACAGCACTGGTGGAAACGGATTCAACTAAGATGTGTTTTTTATCTGTAAGGATGCGTGCTATGGCTGCGTGCTATGGATGTGTGCTATGGGTCATTTTTCCTAGTATCGATACATCGCATAGCTCGAGCTGCGCATCTTCGTAGCGCAGCTACCTTGTGGCGGCGCATCTTCATAGCGGAGCTACCTTGTGACAGCGCAACTTCGTAGCGCAGCTACCTTGTGACAGCGCATCTTCGTAGCGCAACTGCCCATCTTCATTATAGTACACCTTACTCGCACAGCTACATAGCGTAGCATCAGTAGAAACGGTCACACAGTTTCGTAGCTCAGCTTTTACATCCTCGCAGCACAGCTACATAGCACATTTCTGGTGGAAAGGCACCCTAAGGGTGATGCAGAGAAACAAACATAGAAGGTGCAACAATACACAAAATGAAAAATATTGAATAATGATAAATACATATATTCATACATACAATCAAGAAGTGTGAAGAAGAGAAAAAAATAAATATATGTTACAGTCAAAATAATAAATGTAATAATTATACGAAATAACTAGTAATAATTCATAATAACTAAACAATTTGGTGAAAGTGATAAATGATACAGAATTAATCACATTGACTAGTAATTATGTATGATATCTGGCACGACTTAGTTAAAGTGAACAGAAAAAGAAGTGAAAATAACTGACATAGAATAAATTAATTAATTAAATATTTATTTGATATAATATCTTGAATAAAGTAATATTATAACAAATAGAGGTGAAGATTAAAACCATGTATAGCAATATTGTGTTGTTTATATTTTTATTTTTTTATGTGTAACATCTTTACTATTCCTTTTTGGAGTGATTTGGTGAAATGCAACGGTAACCGCTGACGGGAAGTGGAACAGGATTGGTCTGATTTGAAAGAAGGCTCGGAAGCACACTAGAAATTGTTATATTCACTGAAAGTTAGCCATCAGGTGGTTGTGAGTAAGGTTAAGCATTACACTTATCGAGGCCTTTCTTCGTTTATTCAGACTTTACCCAAGTGGCAACATCTAGTTGAACCGCAATTATTACTTTAACTAACATCGACCATTTATTATAAATGAAAGTGAAAGTGAATAATTTCTCACTTTGACTAGTCAGTTTAGTGATTGTACATAATTACTAGTTATTAAGCATACCAAAAAGGTAAACACTTTGACTGTAACATATACATAATACATTACCTTGTAGCATCATACACATCAGACAAGTAAGCATTCACAACAGTCTTCCCGTTCAAGCTGTAGGCTTCTTGTAGATGTTGGCTGGTGTCGATGTCCAGTCTCCTGATGTGTGTGGGCAGGGTGACTCCGTTGTGTGGCTGTCGCAGCATGTTTAGCTGCAGCAAGCCGTCGAGGAACGTGACCCAGTTGTCACGCCATACCAGCGCTGCCTGGCTCAGCGAGGCGCTCGCGGCCTCGACGCTTTCGAACTCGCCGCTACGAAATAGATTAACAGAATACTAAACAATAATATCTAACGGATATCACGCAAGATGAGATCTACCTAAACACTTGAACACATTACGAGGAGGGTGGAACGTGAAGTATCTACGTCGTATTTAATAAGCTCTATTTACTATGACTATGCGCACACAGCTTGTACTAAAGCGGATAAAATACATAATCGCATCATCATGTGCCTAGGCTTTTCCCAACTATATTGGGGTCGGCTTTCAGTCAAAACAGGTGCAGCTAAATATCAGTAATTTACATGGAGCGACTGCCTGTCGGACCTCCACAACCCAGTAACTGGGTAATACGATACCCCGTGGTAAGACTGGTTGTCAGACTTTTAAAGCTTCTGACTAATAGTAACGACTGTCAAATATCTTCAAATGATAGCCAGGACAGGTTCCGAGACACGTCTGTCACCCATCCACAGACCAACCTCGGCAAGCGCGGCTTATCGCGGCTTGGGGTCAGGCAAGGTGGAATCACTTCAGCTTTCCTATTTAATTTTTATGTTAATGACCTTATTGAGGAGCTCAGCAGGACTGGTATTGGTGGTCACATAGCTGATACTTGTGTGAACAATATCAGTTATGCTGATGATATGGTCCTGCTGTGTCCCTCAATAAAGAGATTACAAAAACTTTTGAAAATATGCGAATCTTATGCTAAAGAGCACGGTCTTCTATATAACGCAAAAAAGAGCGAACTGTTAGTATTTAGAGCAGGAAAAGGACCTGAAGTCATTCCACCTGTCTACTTGGACAATGAGCCGCTCAAGTTAGTGGATTCTTTTGTGTATCTTGGTCATCACGTCACCAGTAAATTGAACGATGATCTTGATCTAGAAAGAGAAAGACGATCACTGGCAATCAGATCCAACATGCTCAGTCGACGATTTGTCAGATGTTCTGCTCAGGTCAAGAGGACACTGTTTCGCAGCTACTGTCAGTCTTTCTATACATGTAACCTCTGGCTTCAACATACAAGACGTGCTCTTAATACTATCAGAGTGCAATACAATAACGCTTTCAGATTTCTAATGCGTCTCCCTAAGTTTTGCAGTGCTTCGGGCATGTTTGTTTGAAAATTAGAAGGAAGAAAATCTGTTCGTTTAGGTTACGGCTCAGTAAAAGTGATAACTTGATAATTAAACAGCTTTATGATAATGTATTTAATAGAATTGACATGATACGGAATGCTCAGTTGACATTGGAAAATAGATGATTATAATTTGCACCTACTAACATAGTTTAAGTTATTGTACACTAACACTTTATGGGACAAGAGCCTGAAATAAATGAATATTGAATTTAATTTTAATTTAATTTAACCCGGAAGATGGGTCTGTGCGACTGTAATTATTTAGCACCAGAAAAAAATAATCTCATACAATAAACAAAATCCGAAAATTAAATAACAAGGAATGTTAAAAACCGCCTAGACATTAGTGTTTTACTATTATGCATCATACGACTTACCTGTAATTGTAGTCCCGGTCTTGTAGTAGTTGGTAAATGTCCTGTGAACTGAGTTCCATACCAATATCATCACTTTTGAACACTCTTTTGTCGAATTCAATTTGAATGTAACCTGATGCAACTTTGTGATTCTCGTTCAAGATCTGTTGGAGATAAAATAGTCGATACATCACGTAAGTCTAAGCAGTTTTATAGAACACTAGCTGTTCCTCGGACCTGTTGGACCCGGGTACGTCCTTAAACTACGTCCAGCCACCGAAGGACGGGCAGCAGCGTCCTTTGCAAACTTCCGGTGACCCTACTGCGATCCCCAAGCCGCCTGCCAAGCGTGGGGATTATGGCAATCCCCCCCCCCCCCCCCCATTATGATTGACAATAGAAGCACACGGCCCCCAGTCCCCGGCAGCTCCGCTATTCCTGGTCTGGGTAGCGGATCGGGTAACGGCGGAGCAGGGGGTGCTAAGAATCCCCGGCAGATGCCCCGCTACCACCCCCAACGGACTTTGGCCCTGGCAACACACAACATCCACACACTGAGGACCGATGAGAAGATTATCGAGCTGGAGGAAGAATTGAGCAAAATGCGATGGGATATCTTGGGATTATCTGAAGTCCGAAGAGAGGGTCAGGATACGATAGTTCTAGATTCCGGCAACATGCTCTTCTACCGGGAAGGAGACCGTAAATCCCAGGGTGGTGTTGGATTTCTCGTCCGCAGGTCCCTCATCAAAAACGTTGTGAAAGTCGACAGTGTGTCGAGTAGGGTAGCATACCTTATACTCAGAATAACCAACCGGTATTCGTTGAAGGTCATACAGGTATATGCGCCGACCTCGACACATTCTGATGATGAAGTAGAGGCATTGTATGAGGAGATATCCGAGGCCATACGTGCCTCCGAAACATACTTCACCGTTGTTATGGGGGACTTCAACGCGAAGGTGGGCGCACGGAATGGCGATGAGTTGAGAGTGGGGCCATTTGGGTATGGGCAGCGAAACCATAGGGGCCAGCAACTGGTCGACTTCATGGAAAAGGAAGAACTCCATTTGATGAACTCCTATTTCCAGAAGCGGCCATCCAGGAAGTGGACGTGGATGAGCCCCGATGGTACTACCAGAAATGAGATCGACTTCATCATGACGACCAAGAAGCGAATATTCAGTGATGTCTCTGTGATCGCCAAGGTAAAAACCGGTAGCGATCACCGAATTGTCAGAGGCACACTGAATATCAATGTCAAGCTTGAAAGGTCTCGTCTGGTGAAGTCCACGCTCCGACCTGGTCCTGCCCACATCCGGAACCCCGAAGACTTCCAACTTGAACTGCACAATCGCTTCCAGTGCCTAACCGAATGCGAAACTGTGGACGAGATTAACAATGGGTTGGTGGAAACTGTCCAAGCTGTGGGGTCTAAGTTCTTTAAGACCCCGCGCCGCAATAAGCCTCAAAAGCTCTCGAACGGAACCATCAGGTTGATGCAGGACCGGACCGAGATGAGGCTGCAATCTTCAGCTGATATGTCGGAATATGGCAAACTCAATAGACGAATCTCTAAATCAATGCGACGTGACCTGCGCTCCTTTAGTGCGGCACGGATCAAAGAGGCAATCGAGCGGAACCAGGGCTCAAAAGTCTTCGCAAAGATTTCGTCTATTGGGCAGAGCCAAATGACAAAGCTGAAGATTAACGATGGCAGCATCATTTCGACGAAACCGGAGATCCTAAGGGAGCTTGAGAGTTTTTACGGACAGTTATACACATCAACACGACAACCCAGTGTCGGTACAGGTCGAGACGCAAGAGCTAAACTGACTCGACACTACACTGAGGATATCCCGGACATCAGCCTATACGAGATTAGAATGGCTCTTAAACAGCTCAAGAATAACAAGGCGCCGGGTGAGGACGGAATCACAACAGAACTTCTGAGAGCGGGTGGAAAACCGGTACTTCTAGTCCTCCAGAAGTTATTTAATTCCGTCATACTCGAAGGTTCTACGCCAGAAGCATGGCACAGGAGTGTGGTTGTTCTTTTCTTCAAAAAGGGTGACAACACCTTGTTGAAGAACTACAGGCCAATCTCACTTCTGAGCCATGTATACAAGCTGTTCTCAAGAGTCATTACGAACCGTCTCGAACGCAGGTTTGATGACTTCCAGCCTCCCGAACAAGCCGGTTTCCGAAAAGGTTTTAGTACTATAGACCACATACACACGCTCCGCCAGATTATACAGAAGACAGAGGAGTATAATCGGCCATTGTGTTTAGCGTTTGTGGACTATGAAAAAGCCTTCGATTCAATCGAAACCTGGGCAGTATTGCAGTCCCTCCAACGATGTCATATCGACTATAGGTATATCGAAGTGTTGAAGTGTTTGTATAGAAACGCCACCATGTCCATCCGACTTCAGGAAGAGAGCACGAAACCAATCCAATTGCAGAAAGGCGTGAGACAGGGAGACGTTATTTCTCCGAAACTGTTCACGAACGCGTTGGAGGACGTTTTCAAACTCTTGGAATGGAACGGATTTGGCATCAACATCAATGGCGAATACATCACTCACCTTCGTTTTGCCGATGATATAGTCATCATGGCAGAATCGTTGGAGCACCTCAATGCTATGCTCAGCGACCTCAGTATCGTTTCCCAACGGGTCGGCCTTAAAATGAACATGGACAAGACGAAAGTCATGTCGAATGTCCATGTGGCACCCGTACCGGTTGTTGTTGGGAACGATACTCTCGAAGTTGTAGACCATTATACTTACCTTGGACAGATTGTTCAGTTAGGTAGGTCCAACTTCGAGAAAGAGGTCGCCCGAAGAATCCAACTCGGATGGGCAGCGTTTGGGAAGCTACGTGATATCTTCTCATCGAGAATCCCACAGTGTCTCAAGACAAGGGTGTTTGACCAGTGTGTGTTGCCAGTGATGATATATGGCTCCGAAACGTGGTCCTTGACTGCTGGCCTCTTAGAGAGACTAAGAGTCACTCAACGAGCAATGGAAAGAGCTATGCTCGGAGTTTCTTTGCGGGATAAAATCCGAAACATGGATATTCGGCGAAGAACCAGAGTCACCGACATAGCTCATAAAATTTGCAAGTTGAAGTGGCAATGGGCAGGCCACATCGCTCGTAGAACTGACAACCGATGGGGAAGAAAAGTTCTCGAGTGGCGACCACGGACCGGAAAACGCAGCGTAGGCAGGCCTCCCACTAGGTGGACCGACGACATCGTGAGGGTCGCGTGCAGCCGATGGATGCAAGTGGCGGATTGTCGTTCGGCGTGGCGGTCTAAGGGGGAGGCCTATGTTCAGCAGTGGACGTCCTCCGGCTGATGATGATGATGATGAGCTGTTCCTCGTGGTTTCAAACCCGCTGCTCGTCTTCGTGCAGCAGGTCGTGACGCGATGTTATAAAGCCTATATCATTCCTCGACAAATGCACTGCCCAACACAAAAAAAAATCAATTTGAACTAGTAGTTCCTGACATTACCACGTTCAACTAAGCAAACACATCTTCTTCTTCCTCCTCAGCTTTAAAATAATTTTATTAGATTTAGATTCGTAGTCCATCTAAACTTTAAAGTGTTGATATATTGATAAATGATATTATGAATCAATGTTATCACACCCGTTGGCGACAAAGAACACGTTGAAAACGCATTGGACATAGATGATGGACAACGAGGGCAAGTTAAGCAGCCAACAGAGAACTACAAAGAACTACATACTGGTGACGCACGCTCACTCAGTCCTTTCTCTACATCAATAGCACGAATCATAATCTATCCTAGCCTTTAATCCAAATCCTTTCCGCCATTTGGGCGCGTAAACGTGGCAGACAGATACATAATGAGTAACTTTCACATTAAGAATAAAAGGAGGCACATGATTTTACCTCAAATTTTCCGGTTCCCCTGTGCAGTGCTACACTGAGCCTCAGCGGGCGCAGATCATGCAGCGTGGGCTGGGCGTACAGGTGCACGTCACAGAACTGCACCTGTCCCTGACGCTTGGCTACCCCTGAGTGCATCGCCAGGGTGTCCCACGCCGCCACCAGGCTAGCCGCGAAAGGATAGCACCGTTTCTCTGGAATATACAGACATGTGTACCTATTTTAAAAGAATAACCATAGAGTTTCTTGCCGCTTCTTCTCCGTGGAAACTACCAAGCCGAACTGTCCCATTTTTTTGTAAGTGCCCATCGAGGCCCATGACAAATAAAATATTTTGATTTTAATTCAACAATTATCATAAGTTTTAAATATAATACGCATCAAAGCCTTCGTCGGGAGTATTGGATATACGGACTATGTGGTGTGTATATGCCAAGCTTGATGTAAATTTGAATTTAAAAAGTTACGTGAATGATTCTGTGTCATGTGTAATTTTGTCTGTCACTGCTTACCAAATTTTCTCTGAATACATTTGCTACGATATATTTTCCCCTTGTGTTTGCTTTTCTCCAACATCGGTTATGGGCCCAGTACCCAGAAACCACGAGAGAATCTAAAGCATGAGATCAAGGGCGAAAAGAAGTAGTGTGGAATAATTGTCGATATAGTAAAAAGGTATCTGGACACATTAGGTACGGAGAAAATTTTTATGTTCAAACCAGTAAATAATTATTTGTGAAAAGGAGCAAAGATGAATAGTATGTTCAGAATTGAGCCCCTGAACAAAGAAAATTATGACAGTTGGAAAATACAAGTGCAGGCTATTTTAATTAAAAATGATGCATGGAAGTATGCAAGTGGAAGGGCACCTAAACCACTTAACACTGAAGAAGCTAAAAAATGGGAAACGGAGGACGAAATTGCAAAAGCTGATCTTATTTTGTCAATGTGTGGTACTGAACTTCGGCATATAAGAAATTGCAACACATCGAGAGAAATTTGGCTGAAATTGGAGTCAATTTATGCTTCGAAAGGACCTGCTAAGAAGGCCACACTTCTGAAGCGGTTGATGTTGCACAAGCTGTCTGACACAGGTGATGTACGGGATCATTTAAATAGTTTTTTCGATGCTGTTGATAAACTATCAGAAATGAATATACATATCAATGATGACTTGCTGTCTATAATGTTGTTATATAGTTTACCTGGAAAATTTGAAAGCTTTAGATGTGCCATTGAGTCAAGAGACGAGTTGCCGAAACCAGAGGCATTGAAAATTAAAATATTAGAAGAGCACGAATCCAGAGAGATAAATAGATCTCAGAATGAAGGTGTAATGCATACATCTACAAAAAAAGGTTTAAAGAAATGGATAAAAAGCGCAAAAGTTGGAAACAAATCTAACCCAGCTACCACCGGAGAAGGATTTAAATATAAATGTTTTAAATGCCACGAGCAAGGACATAAGGCATCAGAATGTCCGTATAAAAAGAAGGTACGAAAGGATATGATAGCACATCATGTGGTCGTGAACGAAGCACTAACTACTTTTAATGTTTCAGATTTAGAAATTAGTTATGCTGTCAATGTACAAAAAGGCGACTGGATTTTTGACAGTGGGTGCACGTCTCACCTTTGTAATGATGCGAGTATGTTCGGGGGCACTTTAACTGCAACTAGCGGGGAATTAAATTTAGCTACTCACGTAAGTACGGAAATAAGAGGTAAGGGTTCTATAAGATTGTCGGCATGTAACAAACACTCAAATATTGATTTACATGATACACTTTATGTTCCGAATCTGAGGACAAATTTAATATCTGTAGCCAAGTTAACCAACGATGGTTATGATGTCACATTTAAGCACGATGTAGCAAATGTCATTGACAAAAAGGGCAATATTAAATTGAGCGCTTATCGCAAAGGGAACTTGTATTGTTTAAATAAGTCTGAATATTCGTTTAGTTTAAGTAATGCAAATGTTGACATAAAGAGTTGGCACGAACGTTTGGGACATTTAAATGGTAAGGATGTCGATAAACTTTTAACCAAATTTGGTGTCAAAACTGACCCAACCGAAGTACAAAGCTTACGTGATTGCGATATATGTGCTAAGGGAAAAATGACCGCGTTACCATTTTCTAATTCCGGGGGTCCTTGCGCTGAAAAACTTAAAATTATTCATTCTGACATCGTAGGTCCTATGAAATGTGAGTCAGTAGGAGGTGCGAAATACATTATTACTTTTATTGATGATTGTACACGTTGGTGTGAGGTATATTTCCTCAGTGCTAAAAATAAAGCCTTAGAAGCTTTTAAGGTGTATAAAAATCAAGTTGAGAATCTAACCGGATTAAAAATCAAGTATCTTCAAAGCGACAATGGAGGTGAATATTGTAACGCTGAGTTCGATGAATTTTTGAAACAAGCGGGAATCATACGAAGACTGACAGTTGCTCGGACACCGCAACAAAATGGAATAGCTGAACGAATGAATCGAACTTTGGTAGAAATGGCCAGGTTACCATGGTATGTTGCTAAGTTCTGATCTTTCAGCAGGTTTTTGGGCAGATGCAGTGGATACCGCGTGTTATATAAGGAATCGTTGTCCTACAAGCAGTCTACATGGTGATACTCCTTATGAAAGATGGTTACAGAAAGCAGTGAAGATTGATTACCTTCGAAAATTTGGAACTAAGGTACATATTTTAAATAAAAATCCAAATAAGGATAAGTTCACAGCAAGAGGAATTTTTGGCATCTTTGTCGGATATCCAAAGAATGCGAAAGGATATAGGGTATGGATTCCAGAACAAAGAAAATTCATAGTTGCGAGAGATGTGAGATTTCACGAAAATGATCATTCAAGTCACGAGATCTCGATGCAAGAGCTAGGATCGTCTAACGTTAAAGAAGATACGGATAACGAGTTCATTGAAATCGAGTTTTCAAAGTGTACTCAACCGGAAGAACATGATAATCAAATAGAACAAGTGGACGATGAGATATGGAGCGAATGTCAAGAATACTCTGTAGAATCAAGAGGATGTGAACAAGATGAAGAGACAAACCCTTCAAATATTGATCATCACCAAGAAGAATCAAGAACGCTTGTAACACGTGGACATACTGATCAACAAATGATGATGAAAAGAGCTCCTGGTAGACCTAAAATATTACGGACAGGTAATATAGGTCGTCCAAAGAAAATCTATCGAATGACCGAAGTTGAACCAATCAATTTTACTGATTCTCACGATTTTACTGATTTTGTTGGTTCAGCGGAAATAAAATTGAAAAATGCTCTGAGATGTGTCGATAAACTAGAGTGGGAGGAAGCTATACTATCTGAAATTAGGAGCCTTGTTCAAAAAGAGACATGGGAAATCGTTAAAAGACCAAAAAACAGAAACGTCATTGGTTGCCGTTTCGTTTTAACGACAAAGCAGAATGTTGACAAGACTTTTAAGAAGAAAGCTAGGCTTGTAGCTCAAGGTTTTAGCCAGCGATATGGGGTTGATTATGAAAAAACCTTTGCGCCTGTAGCTAGACTGGACACCGTCAGATTATTAATGGCCCTCGCAGTTGAATTAAATTTGGAAGTTCACCAATTAGACATTAATACTGCTTACTTGAATGGTTCGTTGGATGAAGAGATTTATATGGAAATTCCAGAACTATTAAAGGAGACGTTAATTAAGCTTATGAATCGTGAGGGAGAAGATCCAATTATTAAAAAGCAAGCGCAAGTCATGCTCAAGAAATTGGATGATGGTTGCGATTCATGCTTATTGCGGAAATCATTGTATGGTTTGAAACAAGCTGGACGTCAATGGCATCTTAGACTAAACAAGAAACTCACTGAGATGGGATTGAAGCAGAGTCTGAATGAGCCATGCCTTTATTTTAAGCAGAATGGAAATGCATTCTTATTTATATTGATTTATGTAGACGATTTTCTGGTAGCAAGCCAAGAAAGAGGTTTAATAGTCAATTTTAAACAAGAGTTGTCAAAAGAGTTTGACTTGAAAGATTATGGTCAGGCGAAAAATATTTTAGGAATAGACATTATAAGAAATGACAATGTCATTGTATTGTCACAAGAAAATTATATTGAAAAATTGTTAAAACAATTTAGCATGGAAAATTGTAATAAATGTGCAACTCCTATGGAAATTAATTCCAAAGTTAAATCGGAAGAAAAGTGTGATACGGAAAAGTATGAAACATTGCCTTACCGAGAACTAATAGGTTGCTTAAATTATCTGAGCAACGCAACTAGACCCGATATTGCAAATGCGGTGAGTAAACTAAGCCAAAAGTTAGCGAAACCCGAATTAAGCGACTGGAAATCAGCGAAACGTATATTACGTTACCTTAAAGGGACAATACGATACAGTCTCGTATACAAGAGGACTGGTCATTGTGTTCAGGGCTTTTCGGATGCTGATTGGGCTAATTGTTTATTAGACAGGCGATCATATTCTGGGTATGCTTTTATTTTAGGTGGTGCATGCGTATCTTGGCAATCAAGAAAACAACGTAGCGTGGCTACATCGACTTATGAGGCTGAATACGTAAGTCTATCTGATTGCATGAAAGAAGCTGTTTATTTAAATAGTTTTATGAAGGAGCTAGGAATTGTGAGGTACACTCGAGTGATTGTTCATGCTGATAATCAGGGAGCGATATGTTTGGCTCAAGACCCAATGTTTCACGCGCGCAGTAAACACATTGATATAAGACATCATTATATTAGGGAAGTGTTAAGGGACAACAAAGACATTGAGCTGAGACATGTATCCACTGAATCCATGTTGGCTGACGTACTCACTAAGCCATTGTGTAGTGTCAAGCACTATAAGTGCTTAACTGGTCTAGGTCTTAAAGATTATTGATTTTGGACGTATTTTAGTGTTTATAAATTAAAATTTATGAGGGAGTATTGGATATACGGACTATGTGGTGTGTATATGCCAAGCTTGATGTAAATTTGAATTTAAAAAGTTACGTGAATGATTCTGTGTCATGTGTAATTTTGTCTGTCACTGCTTACCAAATTTTCTCTGAATACATTTGCTACGATATATTTTCCCCTTGTGTTTGCTTTTCTCCAACAGGGAGTTGTAAAGCAATGTGCAAAGAAATATTCAATAGCCTTTAGGAGTTTAATCTAATTCAGTTCAATTTGACAAGAGGCTGTTTGTACGGCAAAGGTAAAACTAGGAGGTGATATCAGCTAAACACTACACAAGATATTTGCACGAACATACGGCATAAACATAATTACAATGTTTTTTATTGCTCTTTGGCATTATGACCAATTTTTGGAAAAAAAAGCAAAAAAGGTCATACATTCATAAATTAATAACTTTTTAACATTAAGCAAAATATTGCACGAGAATTGAGTAGATATTCGTAGTATTTCATATCATTATATCCGCTCAGGAAGGGGCGCACCACTGTAATGTCTAATATTGACATGGGGCCTAAATATAAATTATGTAGTACATGGGAAAGTTTACGGGCAAGTTTTGTACCTCTAATAACGTGACCTTCCAGGTAGCTGTATTCATCGTCGTGGATGGACTTCAAGAACTCACAGGCTGCAGCCGTTCGCTTCTTCCCTCCGACGAAACTTATGACGTGCCTAAAATAATGAGCACTACATGTTTTAGTACCGACCAGCCTGACTGTAGACCAAATGAAAACCTACTATATCTGTTAAAATATAAAAGACAGAAATATGGTATCGCCGAGTTTTTTGTAGAACTACGAAAGACGGATCAGACTGCCATACATTGTTTTTGATTATTATGTATATAACTGTTTTAAAAGCAGCGCATGCAAATAATAGAGCAAGAGCCCGTGAACCCCAGACCTACGTTATTTTATAAAGGCTGAAAGTTTGTCAGCGGATGCTCCCAACACTGGTTAGAACGATGACCATTTATGGAGTTTGGGTTATGGTGGCTTTGGCAGGTAAACGGTACTAAAGGTGCGTAAAATATAAGTTTACTTACGTCATAGTATAAAAGCTGATTTTTATATATAATACTCGGGTAATAAGTAGATGATGTGTCCTCATCAGCCAGACACTTATCATGGTGGCAACCCCTTGCCAGACACCCTTAATGTTCACGAAATTATAAGTTTACTTACGTTATAGTATAAAAGCTGATTTGTTTAAATAATACTTGGGTAATAATATGTAGATGATGTTTCCTCATTAGCCAGACACTTTTGATAGTTCCAACCCCTTGCCAGACAAACATTGTAAATAGCCCAGTCAACTGATGTTCAAAACAAGGTATAGAGGGAAAGTCTTGGAACACAATTTTTGACTACGCAACTTTGTTTGGACTAGTTAGGAGGAGAACATATCGAAAATCCCCATCCCTAGCCCTTGAGCTAAGGGGGAGGGAGGGGTTCGTAGGTACCACTTTTTGGTTTTTCGCTTATATCTCGGAAAGTCGGAAACCATGGGTCCTAGCGACATAATACATAGGAAAAAAACAAAAGCTGAATAAATTCTCTATAAGTTTAATTCAGTAAACATTTCCAGGTCTTGTTTAGTTTTCGAGATATCTGCTCTTGAAAGTCTGTAATATTGGTTAAAATCAGTTTTACCTCTTTGCATGTGGAAAGTTGTATTTGATGTCGCCAAAGATCCAGAAAACAGCATCAGTGTTTCAGACCCTCCAAGTTGCGCAGAATGTCATTTTAATTTATATGTACATTACAACTTAAGTCGTATTTCGTTAGATTCGAGTCGTTTCATAAGATTTGACCCAATTCTGTTGCCCAGATATTATCCTTCTCATACAATGAAATGATCCTAACATGACACTAAACCAAATAGCATCATAAAAAAATAAATTATTTTTTCATTCATACTCATTTTACACACATTTAAGAGTAATTTGGATCCAAGAGCGAGCGAAGCGAGCTTGGGACTTGGGGCACCCCGACTCGGACAGGTTAGGTTCGAAGGGGATGGCGGGGTCTACATACCAATTTTTATGGACACCTCGCACTTGATCAAAAATTAAATATGCTAAAATTGTTAACATTATAAAAAGCTAAAGGTTCCTAAGATCATTTTTCTGTAGCTCTTATGGAAGCGGATTTCTCCTTATTGGTCAACTTAGAATCAAAACCCTGTACATGTACCTACCTAATATGTAATTATAATCTAGAATGAGTTTCTGAGCTATTTTTACTGCTCCCTCGGTGGAAGGAAGACAAAAAATATCAAGCTTGATGGTGGCTACCGCGAATTCAAGAATTTGTTATAACTTTGTGAGCACTGTAAGAGACCCTTTTAGCTGGAAGCTCATATCGCTTCAAGATGCAGGTTTCACTTGGCTTAGTTCATTGTAGGTGGTAAAGGGAGGGTCTGAAAAGACTGCTCCTGCTTTCTGGACCTTTAAATTGGCGATATGAAATACAACTTTCAAAATGCAAAAAGATAAAAATGATTTATATAAACAAGACCTGGAAACATTTATTGAATAAAACTTATGGGGAATTTATTCAGCTTTTATTTTTTTCATATATATTATGCCGCTAGGACCCATGGTTTCCGACTTTCCGAGATATAAGCGAAAAACCAAAAAGTGGTACCTACGAACCCCTCCCTCCCCCTTAGCTCAAGGGCTAGGGATGGGGACTTTCGATATGTTCTCCTCCTAACTAGTCCAAACAAAGTTGCGTAGTCAAAAAATGTGTTCCAAGACTTTCCCTCTTTACCTTGTTTTGAACATCAGTTGACTGGGCTATTTACAATGTTTGTCTGGCAAGGGGTTGGAACTATCAAAAGTGTCTGCCTAATGAGGAAACATCATCTACATATTATTACCCAAGTATTATTTAAACAAATCAGCTTTTATACTATAACGTAAGTAAACTTATAATTTCGTGAACATTAAGGGTGTCTGGCAAGGGGTTGCCACCATGATAAGTGTCTGGCTGATGAGGACACATCATCTACTTATTACCCGAGTATTATATATAAAAATCAGCTTTTATACTATGACGTAAGTAAACTTATATTTTACGCATCTTTAGTACCGTTTACCTGCCAAAGCCACCATAACCCAAACTCCATAAATGGTCATCGTTCTTACCAGTGTTGGGAGCATCCGCTGACAAACTTTCAGCCTTTATAAAATAACGTAGGTCTGGGGTTCACGGGCTCTTGGGCTATAACTCTTTTGTAATTTTTCCTTCTTGCCCCCCGATCACCATGTTATGTTAAGATCATGGACTTCTCTACAATTTCATGTAATCTTTAGGCAAAAGGACTATTTATCTGTGTTTGTTTCTGAATTTTAGACTTACTAGTTTCGGAAATAATGAGGGAATGGTCGTTTTTCGTCTATTTTTACCGACTTCAAAAAAAGGAGGTTATCAATTCGACCCGTATGTATGTAATATTATCAGAACTGCCCAGTTTTCGTATATGTTAGTCTATATCAGCGTCTGAACAAATGTACCAAATTTCATAAGTGTATATATGTATGTATGTTTTTATGTTTGTGCACGCATATCTCCGGAACTACAAGTCCGATTTAAGTAATTCTTTTTTTGTTGTACTAGGTATTGTTCAACTTAGGGTACACTGCAAGTTCATCAAAATCGGTTCAGTAGTTTTAGAGATATGAATTTTTTATATTGTGACGGATTACAAGATTAGTGCACATCATGTAAGAAAACTTTGTATTTTACAAGAATTTGGGTTGAATATTTAATAAATTAACTAAAAATGGTAAAATAAAAACTTTTTATAAAAAAAAGTACCGACTTCAAAAACAAATACAAAAAAGTTTAAAATAACCTTTCTTTCGGAAGTCGGTGGCAAAAGTCAATGAAATAAAAATCAAAGCCACCGACTTCCGAAAGAAAGGTTATTTTAAACTTTTTTGTATTTGTTTTTGAAGTCGGAATGATGTTAACCAAATTTCAACCAAATCGGTCAAGTAGGTTCGGAGAAAATTGACTGTGAGGTCGGACGGACGGACATACTCGTACGAGTGATTTTATAAGGGTTCCGATTTTTCATTCGGACGTACAGACCCCTAAAAATCTAATAACTTAAGTTTCATCAAATTCGGCCTAGAGGCCCCCTTTTCGCATTTTCGCTATTCCTCATAGTTTTGAATTTGGCCATCCAGGCCCAGTTGTAAAATTCACCCTGTAGAGTAAGTATAAACATTAGACTTACCAAGTTTCATTGTGGTTCCATTCAACTAAATGTGACAACATCGGCGTTCCTGTCGACACAGGGAACTCCACTTTCGGGTACAAAGCTTGCACCTTTGGTGTGTACCCGAGCATATACAAACTGGTGGTGTGAAATAAAATACGACTCTATTATAATCATTATAAAAAAATATATTATCACGTGTTTATACTCCAAACGGTTAGGATAATATAATTATTTTTTTAGGCATAGTGCCATCAACCAGACACAAATCCTAATTCCGGAGGAATTCTTAATTGAAAACCTCGAAAACTCTCTCAAGCTCATGCTTAGAAATCACTTGCGACCTCCAGACCTTTGACACAGTTATGATAGCTGGCGCTCATCAATCACCGTCATGTCACGTCACGTCACCGGCCCGGTTTAAAGAAACAAAATGTTTCTATACTCCTAGTATGACTTTGTTCCCACACGTAATATTTTCGTACAAGTTTCATACTTTTATCCCCACACAC
The DNA here is from genome assembly GCA_954870645.1 of Agrotis clavis. Taxonomy (NCBI): domain Eukaryota; kingdom Metazoa; phylum Arthropoda; class Insecta; order Lepidoptera; family Noctuidae; genus Agrotis; species Agrotis clavis. The sequence goes on along the minus strand of OX940939.1, from coordinate 16,014,435 downwards.
CCGGGAACGTCACGTCTCAGTTCAGTCAGTGTATGTGTTCAATGATTCAGCGAAACCGGAGACGTGACTGACGAACGACGTGGCGGTGACTGGTGACTAGACAAACCGTCACCGATCCGTTGTCGGTGACGGACTTAACTGCTGTTTGTGAATGCACCTTTAAGAATTAAAAAAATCTTAGTACTTACTCGCCAACCGCCTCTAGCAAGAACAGAGCACTGTCTCGATGACCGCGTCTTGTGAGAGGCACGTGTCGACAGTTCGCAGGAAGGGAGCGCTTGAGGATGGCCTGCAATAGTCCATGTGGCGCCACTTCCACCAGCACGGCGTTGTTCGGCACCAAACGTGATGTTTCCTCGAACAACACTGGACTCTGCAACACACAATAAAAAAAAAATGAAAATCGACCAAGTGTAAGTCGGTGTCGTGCATTCGAGGCACAAAAATTCAAAAGAATTTCAGGGCAGGGCAGAAACAAAACTCAAAAAAAAAACTGCCATGGGATGAGGGCCTAACTAGTCCAAACAAAGTTGTGTAGTCAAAAATGGCATGTATTTAATGCGGCAACTAAGTATAATGAATATAGGTTGAAAAAAAAATAGAGTGGGTACCAAACATAATGGGTTGGCAGCTAATAAGGAGTATCGTAGTAAGTAAAAGATGGCATATTAATAGCTTTGAATTAGTACCACCTGCCAGAATGCTCGACGGAGCCCCGCTTCGCGGGGCTCCTATTTCTGCGTGCAAGGTTTAAAGTAACCTAACACGAAGGGGATGGCGGGGTCTTTCAGACCCCGCCATCACCTTCGAACCTAACCTGTCCGTGTCGGGATGCCCCAAGTCCCGAGCTCGTTTCATTCGCTCTTGCATCCTAGGTCAAATAACTGATTACTGTCCCTGTACCTGTCATGCTGGCTCACAAAATAAACAAAACTAAACACTAACGTGTTAGTTGCACACATTACCGGCGAATGCCACCCTACTAACATTATTAGTCGCCAAGTCATTATATACAGCTCCTCGCCTAATATTTCAATTGACTGGTATAGTTTATTTGCTACCTAAACGCAGCTGCTAGTTTTTAGTTTTTATATATAACACCCTTAATTTTGAACCTTACGTAATATAATAGTCGCGAAAATATTTAATCGCTGGCAAGTTATTTTATTTGTTGCAAACATTTAGTCGACTTTTAAGTTATTAGTCACTCGGAAAATAATAAGCTGTCAAAAATTGTGTTCCAAGACTTTCCCTCTATAGCTTGTTTTGAACATCCGTTGACTGGGCTATTTACAATGTTTGTCTGGCAAGGGGTTGGAACTACCAAAAGTGTCTGGCTAAAGAGAAAACATCATCATCTACATATTAACCAAGTATTATTTATAAAAATCAGCTTTTATACTATAACGTAAGTAAACTTATAATTTCGTGAACATTAAGGGTGTCTGGCAAGGGGTTGCCACCATGATAAGTGTCTGGCTGATGAGGAAACATCATCTACTTATTACCCGAGTATTTTACATAAAAATCAGCTTTTATACCATAGTATAAAAGCATATACTTACGTAGTATACTTACGTCATAACGTAAGTAAACTTATATTTTACGCACCTTTAGTACCGTTTACCTGCCAAAGCCACCATAACCCAAACTCCATAAATGGTCCATCGTCTTACCTGTGTTGGGAACATCCGCTGACAAACTTTCAGCCTTTATAAAATAACGTAGGTCTGGGGTTCACGGGCTATTGCTCTATTATATTTGTGACTTAGCGGCTTTAGTTTTTTTTTATGATTTTTTTATTTTTTTGTAAAGACGTGTGAAAGATATTAAGGCGGCATTTTTTAGATTTATTTTAAAAAAACTGAAAAGAAGAGTTATTTTTTCTTCAAATTTTAATTTTGTTTTTTATGTAATAAATGTTTTGCTACATTTTAGTTATGTTTAATGATTTTAATTGATAAACTATGATGTCAGCTAGTCAGTAAAAAAAAAATAATGGAAAAAGATGAACAAACTTAGGAAATATCGTAAAAAAACTGCAGCACGTCACGAGTATTTACAAAAAAAAAAAACGAAATCCGCTAAGTCACAAATATAAATGTAATTATTAATAATTTTGTACAAATATTAAAAAAACGCCGGGCGGTCACTTATCCCTGGGTCACATTGTATGTTTTCCAATTCTCACATTTTGTTTCCCGTCGAGTGCTATGATGATACGTGGGAGTGCGCTCATTATAGTGACGTGACAATATGGAGAATAGACGTGGGTGATGAAAGTCCACAAGATCGAAGTAGAGAAGTCACCTTTGTTTCCCTGGGTGAAACAATTCCGAGGCGAATAAAGGACACCGCTCACGGATGTGATCGAATTTAGATTATGTGATCGAATTTAGTCTATCAAAGTTTGTACAGGCCAAAGACAATAAAGCCTCTTGACTGCTCATACGGGCGACTCAGGCTCACGACACATCAATGAAATTGCACTTATATTAGATGAAAATATGACTGACCATTTTAGTTTTGACCAGTTAATGGATCTCTCCACACGCGATTATTTTGAAAACATTTTTAAATATTTCTGCTTAATATCAAATTAATTTTGAGTTCTTGTTCAATTAAATGGTGTGGGAAATCATCTAGAACATCCAGCTATAAAAAGGATGGCATAACTTTTCATCGGTAAGTAAAATATATTTATAATTTGATAATATTATGAATAATTGCAGGGCTCAAGCTAAACTGGTTGTTTACGTTTAAGGCACACAAAATGTACACCGCGTTGATGTCTTTTTGAAAAGTCCCTTACTCTCACTAGGTATTTTCAATAAGTGTGTCCCTTTCTATCTGTAGGCATAAATAGAAAGAGACAGATACATAGCTGTAGTGTTGTGACAACTTCGAAACTAAGTCTTTAAAATATTGTCGATAAAAATAACGATGTTCCCTAACTGTAAAAAAGTAACGTTACTAAATGTTTACATTTTAGATTTCCAAATATTCCAGAAGTGAAAGAAAAGTGGATCAATGCTGTCACACAAGGAAAATTGGCTTCCAAAAAAATATAACGTTGTTTGTTCAAGGCATTTCACGGAAGATTGCTTTGAAACCTTAAAGAACCGACGCCGTTTATTTAGTTCAGCAACACCGACTCTGTTTTTGTCTGTTTTGGTTTTATTTTACATATGTATTTCAGTTACATTTTGTATGTTTTTAGAAAAAAAAAATAAGAAGTACCTTTTTTTTTTTTTTTTTTTTTTTTTTTTTTTTTTTTTTTTTTTTTTTACGTGGCAAAATCATCAAATGAGTCCTCCCACCCCGGGCAGGGCGGGAGGGACTGTCAGACTTGTACTGACTAAAATCCACGGTGTCCTTCGGTAGCCCTTTGTGTGCCGGAGTCGCGGTATACGTATGTCCCGCAACCCCGGCAGGGCTGTGGCCCTCTATAGGGGGGCCCCGTCACTATGCTGACGCTCCTTGAGGCGCGCGTGGGACACAACGCGCCGTCGACCCGGGCATGGTCCATGGTCGGGCAGCGAGTTGCCCTTTACTCGCCGCCCGCATGCCCGCGCCTACGGTGGCCGGAGATCGTCCCGCGACATCCGTCGCCGTGGGCGTCTACCACTGCGTCTCGGGCGGAGGGAGGACGGTATCCTCTCCCTCAAGCGGCCCGCCTCCTCCTTCACAATAAGAAGTACCTACATGTAAAATAAAAACTTTACAATTTACAGGCTTTACCAAATAAGATGGCTGATCTATGTATACATGGTTCTTATTTACCCGGGCCTTCCCATCTAAATATCTCACAAGTAAGTTGATCTAATCTAACGATGTGATTCGTGATCCTATTATAGGCCGCACTGATACAATATTTAATGCCTGATGTATAATTACACGATTTAATATCAATAAATTACGATCAAATACCCTCCCAGAAATGCAAATTTGATGATCATAACGTACCTGGAACTTCCTATGATAATGTCCTCGTTGTAAGTTAATTTTAAAATAATTGTCTCGTACAGGAGGATCGTCCAACCTAGTCGCAAAATTTTTTCTTTTGATTTTTTTTATGATTTTATTAACCTTGATTTAATTTTAGCATTAATTTAAATAAAGTTAAAACAGAGTTACGTAAGTGTTTTACTTGCACCCAGTTAACGCCCAATTACTATAGTTAATAAAAAAAAGCAGACATACACTTCTCATCAAAAAAATCGAAACACTTTCGTTTTTATTGTTTTTGTCCTAATTTTTTACAAAAGAGAATTAATTCCATGAAAAAAAAACATTACTGTGTAGCTGGCAGTTTGGTCATTACAGTAAGAAGAAAAAAATCAAAATTCGAAATAATTTCATTTGTTTATCCTATAAATGAAATTAATCACTGTTTTGAGACAAATGTGTATTTAGGGTTGGAGTACGTTTCTCGTTTAAAAACTAAAAATTAGCGCTTGTCTTTAAACTTTCTGTTTCTTATTTCATTTACTGTGACTTTGGGACGTCTGAAAAAACTTTTTTTTCTAAAACATATGGATACTTCGCCCGCAGAAGCCGCCCAAGTGGTGGCATTGCTGGATTCTGGACTTAGTCAGCGTGTTGTGGCTGCAAGATTGCATCTAAGCTTATCATCTGTTCATAGAGTCTACAAACGCTATCGGGAGACTGGTTCGTTCACGCGCCGTTCAGGATCTGGCAGGAATCGGGTCACTTCTGAGCGAGATGATCGATTTATTGTAACAACTTCTTTACGAAATCGACGCCTTAACGCTTTTCAACTGCAGCAGCAGCTTCGCGTTGTACGAAGAGTAGCTGTAAGTGACTCTACAATAAGAAGAAGGTTGAAGGAACGCGGATTGGCACCGCATAAGCCAGCGAATGGGCCGAAATTAACTGCAGACCATCGAAGAGCGCGCCTTAACTTTGCACGCGAGCACCTAACTTGGTCATACCTTCAGTGGAGCAAAGTACTGTTTTCTGATGAGTGTAAAATTATGCTGTATGGTAACGACGGAAGGAACAAGGTCTACAGAAGAGATGGAGAACGCTTTGCACAATGCTGCATTGAAGAAAAGGTCAGCTATGGTGGCGGTTCGTGGACGGTTTTTTTTTTTAGCGTGGTAAAATCATCAAATGAGTCCTCCGGCCCCGGGCTCGTGGACGGTTTGGGGAGGAATCAGCGCCGACGGTAAGACAGAACTTGCCTTTGTGTCTGGGCCACGGCTGCCTGCACTAAACTCTCATCGGTACATCGAACAGTGTCTTGAACCTCATGTGATGCCCTATGCACATTTTATTGGCAACGACTTCATATTCATGCACGACAATGCTAGAGCTCACACCGCGGGCGTCGTACGAGATTATCTTACCGAAGTCGGTATCTCCATTATGGTATGGCCAGCAAGAAGCCCGGACATGAATCCCATTGAACATCTATGGGATGAATTAAAGAGACGAATTCGAGCAAGAGATCCAGCCCCAGAAACACTTAGCCAGCTGCAAAATGCAATCCAAGAGGAATGGGATAATATACCACAACATGTGATCGTGACTCTCATCCGATCGATGAAGAACCGTATGGAAGCAGTAATAAGAGCTCGCGGAGGGAATACAAGTTATTAAATAAACGTTTCTTACATTTTTTTTTCATTTACGCGTGTTGTTTTACCCATTTCCTTCATATTCCATACAGGGTAAAAATTACTCATTATACAAAATACGAAACCTATGAAGACTTAATTTGAATTTAGAACATTAACATTAGGATTTAAAAACCTCATACTACTCACTATTAAATGACATTTTACATTTATTCCTAAATATACACATTTTTCTGATAATCCTTATCAAATCATAAACTGCGAGGTGTTTCGATTTTTTTGATGAGAAGTGTAGTTATGTTCGATTTTATCGATATTAGGTATTGTAGCAAAACGGACTTGTGCATCACTATGTTTGGAACATTCGTCCTGACATTGTTGCATCGGCCAATCACAACCGCTGTTTTTTCTTCGTCCCCCGACCCGCAGTGGTGAGTCGTGTGCCTAGGCGAAATCGGTCTATGAGCTCTCAAGTGGTTTAATTCTCTTTGGTACAGGCATTGTGGAAACTGTAGCGCCATATTTGGCATTAATTTTTAATCTGTGTGTGGATCAAGGAGTTTTCCCTGATTTGATGAAGTTTAGTAAAGTCGTGCCTCTTTTTAAATCTGGGGACTCCAAAGATACTAACAATTATAGACCAGTATCCGTGTTGCCAGTCTTTAGCAAGATATTTGAGAAAGTAATGCTAAATCAGATGCTTAGCCACTTCAACACCTACAAAATCAAAAAAGCAGTATGGTTTCACCAAGGGACGTTGTACAACTGACGCCGGTGTCACCCTATTGAAGCACATATATACTGCATGGGAAGAGGCACAAGACGCCATAGGAATATTCTGTGACCTCTCCAAAGCATTTGATTGCGTTAATCACGATACATTACTTTCAAAACTTGAGCATTACGGATTAGGTCAACTTGCTCTTAGTTTAGTAAAATCTTATTTGTGTGATAGACAACAACAAGTTCAGATAAATGGTGTAAATTCACAGGGTTAAACAGTTAAAATGGGAGTTCCACAAGGCTCAATAATGGGTCCTTTCCTCTTTCTTGTATATATAAACGATCTACCCTATTTACTTAAAAATCAACTACACAATATGGTGTTATTTGCTGATGACACTTCCCTAATTTTTAAGATAAGTAGGCGAGCCCAGAATCTAGACGATGTCAATAATACACTGCGTCAGATCCATAATTGGTTCACAGCAAACAATTTAGTATTAAATGGAAACAAGACTAAATGCATTAGGTTTGCCTTACCAAATGTTAAAAATAGTAATTATGACATAGTGTTGGATGATGAGATACTAGAATTCGTCGATAAAACGGTTTTCCCGGGTATAACACTTGATTCAAGGCTACAATGGGGCCCTCATATTACAACTCTTGCGGGGCGATTAAGTTCAGCAGCATATGCTGTTTGGAAGATTCGTCAATTCACAGACGTTGATACTGCGAGAATTGTCTATTTTAGTTACTTCCACAGTATAATGTCGTATGGCATTTTATTGTGGGGAAGGGCGGCTGACATCGAGTCAATCTTTATTCTCCAAAAGAGAGCTATTCGAGCCATATATAATCTCCGTAGGCGCGATTCTCTAAGAGAACTGTTTAAGGAAATTAACATCCTGACGGTACCTTGTCAATATATCTATGAAAATATAATGTACGTTAGAAAAAATCTGCATCTTTTCTCTAAAAGAGGTGACAGACATAATTATCATACTAGAAGTAGGAACCAATTAGTTCAGCCGGGCTTCAGACTCGCCAAAGTAGACTCTTCTTTCATGGGGTACTGTTTAAAATGCTATAATAAGCTACCACAAAACGTTCTTGAACTGAATGAAACGAAATTCAAAACATGCATTAAACGCACACTTTGTAAGCAGGCATATTACAAACTGAGCGACTATATCGCTGATGATAATGCTTGGCTCCATGCTGGTCCTGCTCCATGAGACAGTGAATGTACAAATAAATTGATATTGGAAGTATACTTAATACCATTGTTGGAGCTGCTGAAGACTGTACAACTGTATTTGCATTGTATAGATTCAATCTTCCTTGTATTATATAGTTTCATGGCCGACATTGTGTGAGTACTATGTGCTTCGGAGCTGTCATTCACTGAGTACCTACGTCTCTTGTTGACTTGAATGACCCTGGCGGCTGAGATTGTGTCATGCTCACTCAAATGTCTCGCTGATGGTGGCGCGTGTGTCGGATCATTTCGCTCCCTCCAAAATGGTTGAGCTGAATGGTGCTGATGCATGTGTCATGTTCGTGAACGGGCGCTGTCAGTTGAGACTGGTCATCTCTTAGCTGCCACGGTTTATTTTAATAATTATTATTGATCATTTTGTTTTGAATTGTCTTTGTTTTAATTGTTACTCTGGACACTTTTAATCAAAAACTTGCTACATCGTTCTCACATAGTGTACCACCTCAAATGAATGATGTAACAAAGGTTCTGTAATTATTCTGGCGATCTAAAAAGAGTGTCCATGGAGTTTCTTGCACGTTCTTCTCCATAGAGATCTACTTCTTGGAACGGGCATCTACGGTACTTTCACAGTTTTTATGTCTTGTGACTGGGACTGTAGCACCATAACTTTTGTAGTGTTTAATAATATTCCTTTGATTGTCTATGACAATTCAAAAGTGCCTGTAACTGGCCTACTTGAAATAAATACTTTGATTTTGATTTTTGATTTTGATAACAGTCGTTATCAATATGTGGACTACATTTTGGTGACATGTTTTGCCACCGACTTACAATAATAACTTTTATTAAATATTTCTAAATTAGTTACCTACTTGAGTGGAAACTCGTTCTACAACTGCGCTAAAGGAGGCATAGACTTTTCTCTTCAATTTACCCCCCTCCCCAAATAAATCCCCCCAACTGTCATAATTTAAAAATTCCCCTTTGGCAGATTCATTCATCTGGCATCAGTATTAGTCACCGGGAAACTCACTGACTTAGCACAAAAAGATAAACGTCTGTTGAACACTTGTCTAAAAAAAGTGTAACTGCAAAACGACCCTTATATCAACGTGAAATGTCGTTTTGACTTTGCAGGTTTTTTAGACAAGTGTTCAACAGATGTTTATCTTTCTTGTGGTAAGACGGTACTTAAATTTTTATCAGTAAGCGCATTCTGGATGACACTGAGAAACAAAAAGTTTCCGTGACAAAATGCTCCCGGCGAGTGGCTGACCTATTACCTAATGTGCACGTTTTGTCATGAGGCCAATGTGGTCTTAATTTAACTTTTTGTGTCCTTGTTTATGACTGCAACAATCAATCACTGCTACTCACCAGCAGGTTATTAGTTTGATATTCTGCCGAGCAATATTTAGCTAAATCTTCGTTCCAGTCTTTCTGTGCAATAGAAGTTGATAGCCAACGCTCACTACGGGGTTTCGGATTTTTTATTACGGTTTTCAGTAACTTCAGAAGATGAGGACCTGCGAAAATAATCCAAGGTAATGCAAATGATATATTCTTAAGAATTAAAGGTGCGTACAGACCATGTAACATGTTATATAATCTGTGTTTTATAACACGTCCACACTATGTAACCTTGTTATTCAACATTGCAACATAAAACAATACTGTACACATTAGAATAACAATGCAATATAACAATGTTATAAAACCATTGTCGCTTGCCGTTCTTCAGTGTTAAACGTGACTAAGATTTATACCATTGTTATACAATGTATAACTTGTATAACATGTAATATACATATCAATAAAATGTTATTAAAACATGTTTTATAACATTCAGTGTCCACATTATCTGAAATATGTTATATTGCAATGTTGTATAACATGTTATGTTACATGGTCTGTACGCACCTTAAGGTAGAACTATGATAACGTACCAGCGACTGCGATATATCGTGAATGATACGCAATGTTGGAGCTCGGCACCTCCTTTGCGAACACGCTTTTCGACGTGAGTACTGCCACAAATTCCTTTATCAAGTCAGCAGGTCCTGAGATAGTGCTGGAGTCAGGTCCGTTATGACACGCCACGTCTATACTAAGCGGACAGATCTCCGATATCTATGTTTAAAAAAAAACCAAGTTCACAATCATTTTGAAATTTCTAATCATAGGTACTTAATGGATGTTGAAACAAGTACGCCTTCAAGAGTAAAGTGATGTGGCGCGTTTTATTTCTAAATAAGTTTATTGACTTTTAAATTGCTAATACTGATTTTTTTTTTATTCATGAAGATAAGTTTTGACAGTCGTAGTCAGCTCGGCAAAAAATCCGCCAGAACGTTCGTTAGTATGCAATTACAGTGGCGCGGGGCGGGCAGCGGGAGCGGATGGCGGGTCTCGAAACAAACTAGATTTCCGCTCAAACCGCACTTTCTGCACCTAGGTCAAAAACTATGTGTTTGCGTTACCTGCCAGTGAATTCCGCTGCCCGCCCGCTGCTACTGTAAATGCACACTTAGAATGCTCTCTATAACGCTGTCGTTTTTTTTCTGCAACGAAATATTCGCAAAGATGATGATTATTTCAAGTGAAAGCTCAAGCTTACCTATCACCTTTAGTTGTTTATTTAAACATAGTAATTAAAGTATAGAAAGCTATTCTGGAAGACTAGATCTGGCAAATATTAATTGGATATCTACACCAATACTAGCTGACCCCCCAAACGTTGTTTTGGCATATATATTTTGAAGTGAAAACTTCTTTAGCGGCGTTGTACACTTTTTCTGTAATGGGTAAAAAATTTAAAACTCGCGTCAGGGTCACGTGACCCTGATCGAAAATGAGTAAGACGTCATTCAAATTAGTTAATTTCATATCTGTACTACTCCAGTTTTAAAATAAAACATAGTAACAAAAAAGTTTTCACTTCTACCGGCACTCCTGGAGTGCAACCTTTTTTTTTTTAAATAGATAGTAGCCGATTCTCAGACCTACTGAATATGCATACAAAATTTCATAAAAATCAGTCGTGCCGTTTCAGAGGAGTACGGTGACTAACATTGTGACACGGAAATTTTATATACAGGGTGGAATTTCGTAATGCCACCTGGAGGGAAAGTACTCTTAATGCTGCAGATAGAAAATTTTACTCAAAGGAAACATTCCTTTATTTTTGAATAGAAAGCAAACTGCATTCAAAGATTTTCGAAAATTCTCTTCTCCCACTCCTGGCTGTACAAGATTATAAAAAGGGAATTTTGATTTCTTATTTGTATTGAAAAGGCTCCGAAACTTCTGGACCGATTTCAAAAATTCTTTCACCAGTTGAAAGCTATTTTGGTACTGAGTGACGTATGTCACTCAGTACCAAAATAGCAATTGCCTATGCAATTGAGGAGAGGTAAGGTATAAATTTAAAATACAATCTATAACTAAAGACATGATCAATGTAGTTGTAGATTTACCTGTTCATATCCGAGGCCGACAGCAGCCATTGCACCATGTATCAGCGGAGTGTTCTGCGACACACGACCTCGTTGGTAGGCGCACATGATCGTTTCTTCAGCAGTCAAACATCCATCGGCGTAAGCGCACGCCAGTTCACCAACGCTGTGACCTGTTAGAATGAACTCGTATTAATTAGGTATTAAATAAACAGCACCTTTAATTACGATACACACTTAAAATGGGAATTCCTCTCGTAATCACGATTTACTATTTTACGATCTGAGCACACAGTTTTTCCACCTTTGACGACAGCATGCAGTTGTACCCGGATTGTATCACAATTGGGTTGCGATGAATTGTTTCCCGTCTTGTACTGCACAGTACAAGACGGGACAGTGCGTACTTGAAGTATGTCGCGCCTCTAAAGTACGAGCGAGGAACTAATTATAATTAGAACGAAAACTTTCACGTCATTTTGAGTTCCTTTACGTAAAAAAAAAAAAGTGAAAAGGCGTACTAGTGCCTTTGGTCTCAACTATGACGAGGCGAATGTCATTCCAAGTAAGTGACGCAATCAGCATAATGGGGAACTAATGGCGCTAGCATAGCTAGTTCCCAGCATCGTCATTGGTTCAAATCTTATAGGTACTTCAAAATAGTACTACCTCATTGGACGGATTAGGACTTAGCTATGGTGGCGCCATCTACAATTAGCTTTGACCGGCCTTCCCCATTATGAAAAAATGACTGACAAACTCTTTCCGTTTCATATAAGTATAGGTGCTTGATTTGTTTTATTTTGTTATTTTACAATTATTCTGGTGTTAGTTTTGCCTGGTCTATTCCCATTTGATCGACTTTATCATGCTAGTCATCAAAAACACAAACTACAGCAAATTAATTTAAAATGACTTTACCTATGATTCCGTCAGGCTTTAAGCCAAGTTCTTGGAGAATATCTGTAAGTCCGATTTGAATAGCAGCGATCCCCACGAAGGCATTTAGAATATCTTTTAATATTTCTATGTCAGGAGACGTTATAATATGAACTATGTTCAAACCTTCAGGTTCCAACACTTTGTGACAACTGTAACACAATAATAAATTAATCATGAAAATGTTTCAGTTAGGAAGAAAGTGAGAGTCAGATTTATCTGTGACTGAACATTTGAAAACCTCCGATTTAGTTTTATATTTACCGTTCGATGGCAGAAGCGAAGATCGGTATGCGCATGAGTTGCACGCCCATACCCGCCCACTGCGAGCCCATCCCGCTGTACACGAACCACAGCGGCCGCCGGGCATCGTCAAAGTACGCAGACTTCTCACACAAGCTTACTGCATTATGGTTGCCGTCCGTATCTGTCAAAATGCAACAATCACAAATCAAATATTGCGCTCAATATGGCTAGTGTTATCGAATATTGCGCTCAACACGCTCAAAATGCCGTGTGGATCGCCCGCTACAGGATGCGGTGGAGGTCTGCCGCGCTTGGGCGAAGCTCTGCCGTGCCGAGACCATAGGCATCCACGACCCCTCGCGTCCGTCTCTGGTCAAGGCCATGGAAGGGGGTAAAGGGCAATGGGAAACGGTCACCTCATTCTGCGAAGAAGTAATGCTAGCGAAAGAGGAGGCAGCGCATGCCTCGCGCGCCTCTTAATCCTGACCTGAACCATTCAGTGAAATTCACCCTTAGTAAAACATCAGGGTGTTAAAAAAAACCCTGTGCGACCCGAAAAAAGGCACACACGTACCGCATTTTTTAACGACCTAATTCTCCTACAAACCAAGCCACCCTATGCTGCCATATTAATTTCGTCATTTTATCATTAAATTACAGAAAGGCGTGAGATATAGATGTTATTTCTCCAAAACGGCGCCGGCGTTGTGGTCTAAAGGGAGGCCTAATATTCAGCAGAGGACATCTTCCGGCTTTTGGTGTATTTTTAGTTATTATCTAAAAACTATTAGATATTTATAATAAGAAGAATCTTCTCTCAATACCTTAGCGGATCGGACAGTTTTTTTTTTAGACCTCACATATTTGCTTCAATTTCAATTTGTTCATACCCAGTATGGTGTATCCCCTGCCCAAATGACCAGAGATGTTGTTCTCATGAATGTTGTGCAGCAGTGCTAACTCTTCGGCATCGACGGGTCGGGACTTGAAGTCTTCAAATATTTTATTGATGGCAGATGTATGTCTTCCTGATAACGTGACTAAGCATGGAATGGCAGCCTGGTAACGGGACAGATCCTGGAGAATTTAATAATTGATTAGGTTTGCGAGTGGCGTCTAGGCAGTAGACAGTAGAGTAAGATGGGCGAGTGATTTCAAAGAAGCCATTATCATATAACATAGTAAGCAGCGTGATCTACTGGGTTCAATTCAAACTATGTAAAGAACATAAAGAAGACTAGTTTTTATTACTTTTGGTTTACAGTGTCCGTGTAGCAGAACGTGTGAGTTGACGCCGGTGACGGACATGCCGTTGACGGCGACGTAAGAGCGGCGGAAGGGCTGGTGCTCAGTGACGACGCGCATGCGTCCCTCACGCAGTGCAGCCACGTCCTGCCTCGGGTTGCTGCAGTGCAGGTTGGCAGGCAGCTGACCGGTGTGGTAACCAAGTAATACCTTAAAATAAGTTCAGCATTATACGAGTATGTATGTGTGAAGCTAGCTTCTCACGGATCGTGATAACACAATTCGCGCCATTGCCCTTTACGGATAGCGCGAGTTGCGCCGGGCCATTACCTTTACACAGCGCATTGTGTCGTAACTTTACGCGTCCTTTGAAGACAGCGCAAAGAAAGGCGCAAAGGTGATGGAAGGGGAGTTGTTACCGGCAGGTTATTCCGCTATCACTATGTGCTCACTATGTGCTAGAAGGTGCACAATGATCTGTTTGGTGTGACCTGCAGCAGGTGCCTTAGAATGTCTGACACCCAAAACAAACAGCGCCATTCTAGAGACAGGTTTCCGAAGCCAGTATGATTCATCCGTGTTAATTGTAGTCACAGTAAGCTCCAAAGACATCTCTGAAACCCTGTCAGACCCCACAGTCCACGAGGTCAGAGGACATCCATGAAGATTTCCAAAAGCACTCTTAAATATTATTTAAAACTTACCACTGGTTTATTACTTCTCGACACCACTAACCTTAGTGATGGCAGCCATGCCGGACGCTGCTTCTGTCAAACCAATATTAGATGTCACGCTACCGATCATCAGTGGGTCTCTTCTATCTTGGCAGAAGACTCCGTCAAGCGCTTCTAACTCAGATTTGTCAGCATCCGGTATGCCTGAGAATTCACAAGGAACCTTATTCTTAACGGAAGGTAATCCAATGCAAGTCACAATGTCACGCAATGCAACGACACAAACAGTATTTTTTCTTATGTGCTGCCGGTACCTCAATGTTAAATGTAATAGATATTCAACTTTATCACAAATGTGGAAGGTTGATGTTACATTGAAAAAAATATTTTGAGGTAGGTTGACTTGCTCGATTGGTGCGGTACGCGTTTGCTGTTTAGTTTAATAAAAAGGCCTGCAAAAGTCTTTAATCACAGTTACCTGGTAAGAACAGGAATTGTATTGACTTTTCCATTGGTCATTCTAACACGAAAACCTTGCCTGATAAAAGGATCCTTCCTTTAAAACAAGGAATATAACATACTGTAATTTTCTTTCTCCAAATAAATTACGTGTTCTAGTTTTCTCAACGAATTCCATACAGCAGCAATAAATAAACGATTGCTTTTGCACTCACCTGTACCATAAGCCTCCACGTACTCCACTTCCTGAGGCGCCACCTGAACTTCTTTGTAAAACTGTTTAATAAAAGCAGCTGTAGTCTGTGGATTCCGACAGTAACCGAATTTGGGTCCCATTTCATTGGTCGGTAATGAGGTGAACTCATTTTTGACATGTAACAGTTCAGCGTAGACTCTATAACATAGTATTAGAAATAAGGTAACATATTAGCTATTTGAAACAGTTGATTTAATCATTAGCATTTTTTTAACCTTTTTGCATGTTTTGCCTTTTGTAAAAACACAACACTGATTGTGTCAGATAATATATATCCACTGGCGTCCTGCGCAAACGATTTTGTATTTCCGTCTTGTGAAACTGTAGCAGAAATCCTGAAATTAAATCAACAAAAGTTAATTATCAACAAAAAAAAAGGTTAAATATGTAACCCTAGTTTTATAACTGAAAACTGTAACTGTAAATGCGACTTATAATGACGCAAGACCTTTACCTTTACCCTTATCACGAGTTTTCACTATTTTACTTTACAGCGTTTCTTGTATGGAAAAATGGAACAGCGCCTCTGGTGTGCGAAGAAGAAACTATTTTTTTCCTTGAAAGTAAATTTGAAAATGTCAAAGTTCCAGTTTACTTTACGTTAGAATAACTGTACCCTTAGCACGAATTTTCAGTATTTGAGACGTAAAGTATACTAGAACTTTGACAATTTCAAGTTGACATTTTTCAAGGAAAAAATTAGTTCCGGCTTCGCGCACCAGAGGCGCTCTTCCATTTTTTCATACAAAAACGCTGTAAATACTGTAAAGTAAAAGAGTGAAAATTCGTGCTAAGGGTACTGAAAACTCATGTTAAGGCCTCTGTTCACTGTATTACATCGTCATCTGAATAATAATCTTTTCTCTACAATGTTTTGGTTGGCTTTGCGTCGTTTGCATCTCAATATCATCTATACTTATTATTATTAATATTATAAAGCTGAAGAGTTTGTTTGTTTGTTTGAACGCGCTAATCTCAGGAACTACTGGTTCGAATTGAAAAATTATTTTTGTGTTGAATAGTCCATTTATCGAGGAAGGCTATAGGCTATATAACATCACGCTATCACCAATAGGAGCGGAGCAGCAATGAGAAATGTTTCAAAATCGGGGAAATGAATTCCTTTTCGAGAGCTTCCATTGCGTGCGCTGCGAGATACGCAAAAATTATGCCTAACATGACGCGGGTGAAACCGCGGGCAGAAGCTAGTATTTTATATGGAGCGGACCTGTCTGACCTCCACAAGTCAGTACTGGGTGACACAATACAGCTTGGTTAGACTTTCTTTTCACTGACTATTTGTTACGACTGTCAAGATCCCATATTGCCAGAATTCAAGCAATCTTTGGTGCCATCCAAACGCCACCGCACCGAACGTTCCAGAAGTGTCCTTACCTTCCGTGGTGTATCGAACCATGTGGTTGAAGACATAAGAATGCTCCTCCAACAATAGCTGATTCACACTCCCCTCGTTTCAAGGCTAAATATGCTGCTTCCAGTGCAGAGGTGGAACTGCAGTCAGATTCGTCGATGACTATTGAGGGACCGGTAGTATTCAACCAGTACGAGATGCGATTTGAGAACATGGTCTTAGCTACTCTGTAAAGAAAAAACTATATTAAGTACGTAAGTACCTAGAATTAAAAACAAAAACTTAAAAAAATGTAACCGACTTCAAAAACAAGCACAAAAAAGTGGATCGGTGGATTTGTTTTTCATTTCATTGATTTTTTTTCCACCGACTTCCGAAAGAAAAGTTACTTTGTAGCTTTTTTATTTATTTTTAGCCTTTTTTACTTTTTACTCGTTTATTTTATTTTACCCTTTTTTCGTAGTTGTTTTTGAAGTCGGTTAGTTTTCTGTTTATTTAAGTTTATAACCGACTTCTAAAAAAGGAGGTTAGGTTACTCAATTCGACCGTACATATGCTTTTTTTCTATGTTCGCGCAGAACATCGTCGTTTTTTATTTTACCCTTTTTAACCGACTTCATTTCTTATAAAATACATCATTTTCTTACATGTGCACTAAAGGAGATGGCCCATTTTCTTAGGGCACTCTGCCTAGCAAATAAAAAATCATGTACAGTGACCAATTTTGGTTTATTTTAAACATAATATGCTGTGAAATTAACTGTGAAAGTTACATAATCCAGTAACTTCAGATTTCTTAGTAATTAACAAAAAGCATCAATTGGTCATGAACATAGTCGGGCTCTTACCTCAATATTATCCAGATTATTTTGCGTGGATATAAAGAGACCCTTGTCACTGGATGGATATCCATTATATTCTACAGTTTAAACCAAGTATTACCAAGTATAGAGTGTGTGTATAGTATGTTTTATTTGTAGGTTTTCATAATAAGTTTTAAGTACATGCCTGAATTGTTAGTAATTACTAACACAGCACAAGCATCGTTTGGAAAGGCATGTCTAACGAAGATACAACATGTTTTCTTAGCCGTCCCGTAGCTATACCGCAGTTAATACACCTCATTGTTGTATTATTGTTGACAGTGTCCAAAACGTAATCACAATCAAATCCGTATGAAAAGCACTAGATAATCGTTGGGCAATGGAATCAGTCCGTGTAGAATAGCAATGGTCGGTATAGAGAAAAGATAATCGCACAGTTTACAAACAAAAATAAGCCCCCGCACAAGCTGCGAACACAAATGAAAAAAATAGTATGAATGTCAAACAAAAAATATGACTGATGTCAAGCGATTGTCGAACCTGTCATGTCGTTTCGTTTCGTTGTTGCAGGAAAAAGTTATTATTTCAGTAATTTAAAATAAATGTTCATAGCATTCGAATAACTTACAAAAGTGTTTTTATTACAATTGCAAAAGTGAATAATCATTTTAAGTCAGAATAATGTTAAATATTAGTCTGACAAGACATTCATATTATAGCATAACAGGGAATGGAACGTTTATCCGAAATAGCGTGCTGCCCCGATACGCCGGAAACGTAAAAAAACTATATACCTAAGTCGAAATATTTTTTCGGAAGTTGTACGGAAACGTAAATCATTTAGTTATTTATATTTTTATTTTTTATGTAATTATAACTAAACATGTAAAATGTACATGTCACTGAGTAACTAGGCAGAAACTGGCCATGTCATTTATGTAACCCGTAGCACCGGTAATAACATCGCCGATGTACGCAATAAGCTATAACGATCCTAAAATCCACGAAACCTTATATTCAAACTTGCACCCGTCTAAATTAATTAATAATATAAAAAGTTGATTTTGATGAATCTTGCAGTATTCCCTAAGTTGAACAATAGGTACCTACCACAAGAATTACTTAAATCTGACTTGTAGTTCCGGAGATATGCGAATAAAAACGTACATACACTTTTGAGGCACATTTGTTAAGACGCTAACGCAGACTAACATACACGAAAATTGGGCAGTTCTGGAAATATTATGGGTCGAATTGATAACCTCCTTTTTTTTAAGTCGGTTAACAATGAATGGGTGCATCCACCATCTATTGTAATGGGCCCTAATTGTTATTAAAAAGATAATAATTCAACAACAACAAATCAAGGATATTTTTTAAGGGTAGCAATAAAACGAGTAACTGTAAATTAAAATTTTAAGTGTCAAAATTAATTAATTTAGGTTATTTATTTACTAAGTGAGCGACTGACTGTAAAGTGAGGGGAAATCAACAGAACAGTATCTTACGAACATTAATTTGAGTTACTTAAAATATAAAATGAGCAGCTTCATAATATTTGAGTGACTTAATATTTGTTTGAGTGTCAACGTTACGTCCTGCATTTTTTTCAATATTTGGCAAATTTATTTTTTATACTGAGCGGCATTTTATCTTAATTGAAGTGTTTAGGCTAAACTAGTTCTTCGACAGGTCGACGGAGCCCCGCTACACGGGGCTCCTACTTCTGGGTGCTAAATTGTCCGAGTCGGGGTGCCAGCAAGTCTCGAGTTCGCAAGAACTAGTTGAGCCAAGGCGAAATTAGTTTGTCCTAAAATCGGGTCCGAAAATATGAAATTACATCACAATTATTGAAGTGCATAAATTTCATTTGACTGGAACCTGTGTTTTATTCTTAGCTCACCTAACAGACAGTCAGTCACAACTGAGTGACTGACTGTTTGTTAGGTGAGCTCACTCAGTTGCCCTCTCTGTATTTCCAGTCGCTCACTTAGTAATGTAGTCGCTCGGATAAAATTTTAATATATGAAATGGATTAATCACAATCCACTTTTTGTAAGCTGGTTCTGGATTTTATTGTTAATCAATATTCGTCGTTAGTTTAGTTAATTTTTCGCCTACTCAAATTCATACCGCTCAAGTTATTAATACAGTATGCCATCATCAGTCGCAAACCTTTTTTTAAATCGCTTGTTTTATAATTTCCCTTTTTTTAATTATTAAAAACAAGCAATCTGAACATGATATTTTAAGCAATGATGGTGATGTAACTTACCCTAACAAACCTAGACCATGTTGGGAGCTCGTATTCAACATGCCTTGATTCTCCGTGTCTGAAAAAGATGATCCAACAAAGACTGCAACTTTTTTTCCACTGAGATGAGCCGGACTGACACCTAAGACAAAAATATTAATTATTATTAATATAATAATATTAATTATTAATTTCATTCCCATTCACGTTTTTTAATCAATGCGCATGGCACGCATTAGGGTGCGTTTCCACCAGAGATGTGCTATGTAGCTGTGCTGCGAGGTTGTAAAAGCTGAGCTACGAAACTGTGTGATCGTTTCCACTGATACTTCGCTATGTAATGTGCGAGTAAGATGTGCTATGAAGATGCGCCGCCACAAGGTAGCTGCGGTACGAAGATGCGCAGCTCGAGCTATGCGAGCCATAGCACGCAGCCACAACACGCATCCATAGCACGCATCCTTCTTTATAAAAAACACATCTTAGTTGAATCCGTTTCCACCAGTTCTGTGCTATGTAAACCAATGAATATGATTGGTGGATATCAAACGCATCCGCAGCAATGTAGCATAGGGCATCTCTGGTGGAAAAGCAGCCTTCAACAGCAACATCAACAGTTGAGGATTGGAAAAAAGTCCTAAACAGATATGAAGTTGACAGGTTTACATAACATACAGAGTGAATTTTCCAACTCGGCATGGATGGCTATATCCGAAACTTTGAGGAATATCGAAAAACGAGGGAATTGAAGATTCATCTTCTGAGTGTGAGTTGCGGTAGCCTAATTGGGAAGTCGTCTTCAAGTTCCACCGGCAGCTGAACTTTCTTCCCTCGAAAACCATCTTTAATACCGAAAAAATTCTGAGGACCAATTTGACCATTGGATTTTAACAAAAAGGAATCGATCCCGCTTAGCAAAGTCACACCAGTGACGCTTTTAAGGATCATTTTCTGGGAAATAATGATAATAAATACAGCGTGTGTTTTTTTTTTAAATCGACGTGTCCGAATCCTGGCCAAGATAATTTTTTTTTTTTGAAAAATTGATGTCCCATGTTTGTTCCGCGATTTTGTTTTTGAGAGTCATGATTTTGTGAATCTTTGAGAATTCTCGACCCACAGGATTAAAAAAATATAAAACTGAAACTTTTTCGAACGAATGTTAGTTTTGTTCCAATAAATCTCTTTTCTTTTTTCTTTCGTTTCGTTAGTTTTGGGGGAATTTCCATTGTCCAGTCTGTTTAATAATGGAACAGGCTGGCCATTCCCCCAGACTATAGTGCTACTGATAACACTATCGACAATGGCCTATTGCTACTGGTTGCGCCACCAGAGTTTGCAATTGCACCACAAAAACTTACCCGCGTCATAAATAGCTTGATAGGCCTGTTCGAGTATCTTCCGCGACATCGGGTCAATGAAGTGCCCTAGTCGGTAGTGCACAGCGAAGAACTGCGCATCGAACCGGTCCAAGTCTGGAGCCATACCGGCGGCCGGTGTCAGGTCGCTGTGCTTAAAGTTCCATCTTAGGCCCTCAGATGAAATTGGATTTTTCTGTTAAATAGAAAAAAAACCTTTCAGCAAATGTTTTCAATTTGGTAGAAATTAAAATCTTGAATTTAAGGGTCAACGTTGGGTTGGGGCCCACCTTACAGGGCCAAAGCCTGCCGGGGTCGCGGGACTGTCTTATCAGGTAACCGTGGCCCCGGAACGTAAAGGGCTATTGAAAGACACCGTGCATTTTAGTCAGCACAAGTCTGACAGTCCCCGATGGGAAGACTCATTGGATGATTTTACCACGTAAAAAAAGGGTCAACGTTGGGTTGCATTTAAGAAATACATCACTCATGATTCGAAATTATATTGAAGATTAAGCAATATTGTCTTCTAGCTTAATATACTTTGCGCTTTGACAGAACAAATAGAATTAGTTACCGAAGCCCACGGCACTCCTACTATTAGCAATTAGCCACAAAAAACTTGGCAGTCGATGACTTCAAACAAACCTTGTTGTAAAGAATGTCGGCGAGTTCCTTAACGTTGTGGGCTTGTGGGTAGAGACCCGACAAGCCACTGATGACGATCCTCTCACCATCCAGCGGCAAATCATGTACTACAGAATCAGTATTCAACATGTCAACCCGAGTCGAATCATGTTCCTTCGGTGTAGGCGCCATCGCTGATCACTTATGATTTTCTTGAAAACAATGCAATAATATTAAGAACTGTCTTGAACTTAACTGCCTTCAGCCGTATACTGAATTATAATAAAGAACTTTTCTCTTTTTATGCATTTTGCGTTTGTGGTAGATTCCTTAAAAACAGCCTAGACATTTTGTGTTATCTGACTACAAGAAAATTTTAATGATTTAGGACATTTCAAATAGTGGAACATAAAATCGGCAGAAGATAATTTGTTATTATTTAACCACTTTTTGACAAATTAAACGACTTCAACTTACTTGGTGAAGATTCAAGATCCTAACAACCTTAATCAAGGAATTTCGTGTCACTTCTGAGTCTGGGTAAACATGCAACAGTTTATTATAGGTCTTATACGGGACGTGTTGTTACTCGTGCTGGACGGAAGGGGAAGATTTATTGAAATCGTTGCATGTAAAAATATATCGGCGTGGTGGCGTAAGGGGGAGGCCTATGTTCAGCAGTGGACGTCTTCCGGCTGATGATGATGATGATGAAAAATATATCGACAAAATACGCGAAAGAAACGGACGGGATGGGCCACATCGTTGAGGCGGGATCTCTTCCGGGATCCCGCGCATTACCGGCCCTGTCACCGCCGTAGTGCCACAGGTGTGATAAAGTAATTCAATAATATACTAAGACTTTCACCATTACGGGCACGCCGTAATCGCGCCGGTAAGACCCCTCTTCAAGAAGTGGCTCGACCCGACCTACCGCCTAACGCAGGTCCTCACCGGACACGGAAGTTTCGGGAGGTATCTGTGTCGGATGAGGAAGGATGAAACGCCTGGCTGTCACCATTGCGAGGATTGCCCAGAGGATACGGTGGAGCATAGGGTGCAAACTGGTTGCCCTGGGTTTAGGACTCATTTGATGATTTTACCACGCTAAAAAAAAGACTTTCACCATTTAACAGTTCCTTATACGTAAAGAATATGGTATTCGCCTTCCTACTGTCTCTCTTGAAACGTAGGGTGCACAGAAGATCTACTTCTTAAAGCCACAGCAACCATTACTTCAGTAGAAAAAATTAAACTCACTTTACTTTCCCATTAGAGCAGTGGTGTCCCAGTGGTATCGGTCCTGACTTACGAGTTGTAGGTCGTGGTTTCGAACCCCGCCTGGCGCATTACTTTGTGTAATTTATTTCATCACCACTGCTCTCAAAACGATGAAGGAAATCATCGCGAGGAAACCGGCAAGTCCTAGAACCAAAAATTCGAAGACATGTGACATCTGCCAACCCGCACTGGGCCCGCGTGGTGGATTATGGCCCACTCCCTCTCACAGAGAGGAGGCCTGTGTCCCAGCAACATTATAGGCTGATGATGATGACTTTCCCATTGAACTACCTTCATGTTATGCATGATGCACGTCACGTCCCCGTCCCATCGGAGGTAACATTTCGTTACGTATTAAACGACCCACTGACCCTTTAACGGCCCTTTAAATTATTTTGCCATTTCAATTTCAATGTTTTTAGTAGAAGTACAATGCTTAATTTGAATTAAACAAGGGCAAAGTACAGTTAATTGCAATACAAATTTATACTTACATAAATGAAACACAATGATTTATTTGCATTGAACAAAGGCGAAACTCCCTATTTATTTATTACAATTGCATTAAACACATGCGTTTATTAAAACGTAAAATCTGTTTGTTAATAGTCACGTTTAATATTTTAATATTACATTAGATAGGAGAAAATGCCGGTTGGTATTTTACTATTCTTTTTGTGGCACTGACGGTGACGGCGGCGGATGAGTTTATGCGGCGCGCGGGGCGAATAAGACATTTAAGCTATTGTCAAACAGACAGGCGAAGCGAAAGCGATCCGAAGCATTATTATTATTATTTGTAATGTATGGAATTGTTTGAATCCAGTCACATAGAAAAGCGAAAGCGATCCGATAGTCTATGTGACTGGCTTCAAACAATTCACAATATTTCGCCACGCCTGTTTGACAATAGCTTTAATTACTTTATAAATACGCGATTTTGCCACTGGGAGCGCTGGTGATGGCTGGCGCCACTGGCTGCTAATGTCAAAAACTATACATTTGATCTTAGCACTCGCCACTAAGTCATCACTCACAGCGGCAAGATCGTGAACTTCAGTATAATCAGTATTCACCGAAAGACATTTTTAGTATTTGAAGACTTTGGGCGACATGAAAACCGCTCAGGGAACGAGATGGCGCTAGACGGCTTGTATAGCTCGGTCTCTTTCACACAGCCTAAAGACTCACGTTTTAAGACGTCATGGTAGGCCACCTAAAAGGCTTTCATGTAGTAATTGGATCAGTGGCCAGGAGCCTTATCACAAGCTCTTAATGCGATCCAGTTTAGGCTGTGGGAAAGAGACAGAGCTATGCAAGTCGTCTAGCGCCATCTCTTTCCGACAGCCTAAACTGGATCGCGTTAAGAGTTCATGGTAGGCCACCTGATTCAGAAATTAATAAGTAATAATAATAATAAAATATTATTATTACTTATTAAGGGGGATGCTCCAACCAGCCCGCGAAATTCAATTTTTTTTACGTTTTTTGCAATTTGCAGGCCAGTGACATGTTGTAACTTTATAAATATTTGTGTTGCGCAAATAACAAGTATAATTTTAATTATAAAAAATATCAAAAAACTCGCTCCATCAGCTCTCACATAGAAAAGGTGCATCATGTTAAAATCTCCGAAATCTAACTACGATGCACCTTTTCTATGTGAGAGCTGATGGAGCGAGTTTTTTGATATTTTTTATATTTAAAATTATACTTGTTATTTGCGCAACACAAATATTTATAAAGTTACAACATGTCACTGGCCTGCAAATTGCAAAAAACGTTAAAAAATTTGAATTTCGCGGGCTACATCGAAGCAATCACCTTAATTTCTTCACAACTATCACACAACGCCATCTAGTCCCAAGCTAAGCAGAGCTTGTGTTATGGGTACTAGACAACTGATACACATGCTTATATATTTCTAAATACACAAATGTTATAGATAAAATAACCCAGGCACAGAACAAATTTTCGTGCTCATCACACAAACATTTTGTCCTGAGTGAGAATCGAACCCACGACCTCCGGCATAGCAGTCAGGGTCACTAACCACTAGACCAACAGGCCTGTCCAGAAATTACAGTCATCTTGACACGACAAGCATTGCTGGGAGGTTCGTCTCCCTGCAGTCTAGACTGCCAGTTGCTTTTCATATTGAGTTATTTAAGCCGGAAACACATTATTTAACACGCCACGCGACGCAACGTGTCGACACCCGATGTGCACCGTGCACATTAACCATCACGCGACGCTACGACACACTAGTATTTTGAAGAATAGGGATATTTTTTTTCTTTGTGAGTGGCATCTTGCAGGCCAACCTATGGAGGTTGTGAGCTGCTTAACCGGACTTTTCTGTGGATTGATGATTTCTGTGTTTAGACTCTGTGATAGTTCTCGAAGTTTTCGAACGACTGACGCGTGGCGTCGGGTCTGGACTAAAAACACACTACATGTGATGCGTCGGATGGCGTTTTTACCCCCACCATCGGCAACACACCGACCTGGCACGTCTGGATCGGGTGGCGTGTGAGCGCATGTCGTCGCGTCGGGTGTTCATAGTGTGATTGATAATGTGTTTCCGGCTCTGTATAACATTGTGTTTGTGTTGTAGACAAATAAAAGAATGTAAAACTAGTTTTATCGATTTCAATTTATTTTAGTGGCCATGATATTGGTTGACATTTTCCATTTGCAATGTAAGTTTATAAATAATGTTTGTTAGATATTTAAGTTTTATTTTCGTTTTAATCATATCAGTCGGCCGGAGTAAGTAGATTTTTCTTAAATAAAATACGGTAACTATACATTAAATCCAAAGCGATCAAAAAACATTTCTCAACCAATTAACAAAAACAATGATTTGAACATTTAGCTCATAGAAACAGTCTGAAGTTATGTGAGATATCTTTGTTTTAAATTTTACCTTGCTAAATCGTAATTTAGCAAGGTAAAATTTATAAAAGAAAACAAAAACAATTCAGAAAAAAAAAACAATAAATTAAAATAAACCGTGGCAGCTAAGAGATGACCAGTCCCAAGTCCCAACTGACAGCGCCCGTTCACGAACATGACACATGCATCAGCACCATTCAGCTCAACCATTTTTAAGGGAGCTAAATGACCCAACACACGCGCCACCATCAGCGAGACATTTGAGTGAGCATGACACACTCTCAACCGCCAGGGTCATTCAAGTCAACAAGAGACGTAGGTGCCCAGTGAATCACAGCTCTGAAGTACATAGTACTCACACAATGCCGGGTATGAAACTATTTATTACAAGGATGATTGAATCTATACAATGCAAATGTACAATCATCAGCAGCTCGAACAATGGTATTAGCTATACTTTACTATAAATTTATTTATACATTCACTGTCTCATGGAGCAGGACCCGCATGGAGCCAAGCATTATTATCAGCGATATATTCGCTCAGTTTGTAATATAGCTGCTTACAAGTGTACGTTTAATGCATGTTTTGAATTTCGTTTCATTCATTGACAAGGTACCGTCATGATGTTAATTTTCTAAAATTAACAGGGTGGAACTGAATAAATGCGACAAAAAATATACAATAATACGTGTTGTCAAGAAAATGTATAAAATATCAAATTAATGTAAAATAATTGATCAGTGTTACGCTATGAATGAGTACTCCACGACGATTATTGAGCACTGCGATGAGTCGGACGAGATTTTTTGATACTTTAATTTTTCCTATTTGCATATTAAATGCTGGAATACTGATAATTCGTACTTAAATAAAGATAATCATCAATGGACCTTTTGAAAAAGATAACCGCGGATTGTAGAAAAAACAGTTTATAATTACTATGTTCCTGTAACTGAAGCTCCCATTTCATTTTGTCGCATATAATCAAATTCACCCTTGGCTCGAATCGCTCTCTTTTGGAGAATAAAGATAGACTCGATGTCAGCCGCCCGTCGCCACAATAAAATGCCATAATTATGTCATTTTATTGTGGGGACATTTTATTGTAATAACGCTGATAGGCACGATATAAATATGATTTATACATTGATATACAAAATTATATATCAATGAATTTATAATTTTCCCACGTTTTTCCCACGTTTTTATACACCCACTTTTCTTGTTTGTTTGTTTGTTTGCCGTTCCGGTTGGACTTTTGCAACTCAATTTTGAGGCACTTCCCGATAAGCTAGCAGGCTGAAATTTTGCACACGCTCTGAGTTCTGATGACAATACATGACTAGCAAAGAAACGTCATAACAAATCCAATATGGCGGCCTCCCAAAGATGGCGGACTGGCTGTTTGAAATCCACCACCATTATATGGGTATCAATTGAAAGGGTTTGCTGTCAGGAATACGAAAAAAAATAGTCACGTGACTTAAGTACAATATGGCGGACGTCCAAGATGGCAGACAGGCTATTTGAAATGCACCCCTGTGATATGGATATCAAATGATAGGGTTTGCTGGCAGGAGTACGAAAAAATAGTCATGTGACTTAAATCCAATATGGCGGACATCCAAGATGGCGAACAGGCTTTGAGGCACTTCCCGATAAGCTAGCAGGCTGAAATTTTCAGGGTAGCTTCAAACCCGATGAACAAAGATAAAAATAATAAAATGATTAATAGATTTAAAAAAATCTATAAAAACCCACGTTTTTAAATAATGTCCTAAAAATAAGAAAATAACCCTACGGGGCTGAGAGAGCGGCCACTCAAAACGTGGGGGCGTATCTTTGCAAGTTACACCCACGATCTAAACACGTCATGTAAATATATCCCATAAATAATCCCTTAAATAATATACGCCCCCACGTTTTGAGTGGCCCCTCTCTCAGCACCGTAGGGTTATTTTCTTATTTATAGGACATTTAAAAACGTGGATTTTTAGATTTTTTTAAATCTATTAATTTTAAGACGTTATTAAAGTATCACATTTCTTTTCGCGATTCGTAATCGCCCAATCAGAAATCTATGTTACTCTTAGAGCCCAAAACGGTTTAGATTTACTTGTAATGATTCAGTTCACAACGTCATTGGCTATTCTACTACTATACATTCACGAAGTGAATCATTAGGGATATTGCTAAGCGGCCGTTTTAGACTCCTGACATTAAAATAAGCAAATCGCCAACCGCAGTGCGGGTTTTTAAACAGTTTTGTGTTTCCGTTGTGATTGTGTGTTAAGCCTAACTCCTAGGATTATCGCCCACTTGACACCTGGCAGCCTGGTAGGCAGGAATCCAGGCTGTTAGCATTGACTGGTTACGACAGGGGATCGGCCGAGAGAGAATTTAATTACATTTTGCTATTATCTATAGGTTCTACAAATGAATTATATTTATGAACGTAACTCACCTAATAGTGTTGCACTTCCAATAACTTTCAATACACTTACAGAAATTAAAGGAACTAATTTATTTGAAAACATTAGACTATTCGTATGCCGATTGTAATATTCTTAGAAATATAACTGTTATAAAACATTAATAGGGTCTAAAAATTTGCCTAAAAACAATGACGGCAAAAAAAAACATTATCTTTTAATTTATGGGCTGACCTTTTAGCTAACAGCAATACAAGCCAACTATAGAGAGGTTTTTTTGAAGACAGTAAGCATGAAAATGTACTAAAAAGTATTTATTGAGACCTAAAAATAAAATGGCTGGCTGAAATCCACACAAAAACATGTCAGACACCATAAAATTTAAAAGAAAAATAAGATTCTCTCTTAACATTAAATGGCATCCGTATTTTTTGAGGAAAACCAGCCAGCATTAGAACAGTATTATGAGAGACCTTTTTTGTTATTATTCGATACACTAAGTATTTTTTAAGACCTAAACAATAAAAATACTAACGCCATTTTATGGATAATGAAACCTTTTCTTTTTTCATGGTAAAAGCCAGTCCTCTATTACAAAAAGTTTGAATAAAACTTCTTGGACAGTAACTTGGCAGTTATGTTACCCAATATATTATGACCTGCGAAAGCTGCCATCATATTTCATAATATTATTTCCAGTAATTTCACGATTATTGTCCAAGAATGCGGCAGTGCAAGTGTCATTCATGCCCTCATGCGCCAAAAGCTCGGTATGCGTTTTGGCATTTTTTTTCTAGAAGACGTTGGCACTATAATATTATAAATTTTATAAATAGGAATATAGAGAATAGATAGAGAATAGAATAGAATAGAGCTTTAAAAAGGAGTTAATGATACTGTGACGTCTTAAGGTGCGTACAGACCATGTAACAATGTTATATAACATTGTTATATAACACTACAAACAAATGTAAAATGTTATATAACAATGTTATATAACATGGCCACACTATGAAAAATGTTATAACATGTTATGTACACAGTCTGTACGCACCGTTATAGGGGAGAATGGAAGAAGAAAACGTGCTGCACCGACCCCAAGTAAAACGGAATAGCACGGATGAAGTAAAAAAAATACGGGTACTGAATAGCTGTGTACATACTGTACATGAGTACACAAATCGGTCTACTCTTTACCATATTAATTCTTTGTGTTCGGTTGACCTTTATCGACACTTTTTGGTTTTTACACAGTTGAACAATCACAGAATTCCAGGCTAATAACTGCTGAAACATATCCTCCTAATTGAAGTTTTTTTTTTTTAATTATCGCTTATGCTTCCCTTACCAATTTAAAAAACCGGCCAAGTGCGTAGTGGGCCACGCACAGTGTAGGGTTCCGTAGTTGCCCATCAAAATACTTATGTGAACTAACTAAACTGATTCGCTGAATTTAATTTTAAAAAGAAGAATTTTCAAAATCGGTCCAGGAGTCTTTGAGAAATCGGGGAAAATACATAAAAAAAGATTACGACGAATTTAGAACCTCCTCCTTTTTTTAAAGTTAGTTAAAAATAGTTGACGATAAAAACCTACCTATCCCCAAAAAACATACCGTAAAAACATACCTATTAAAGCTGTAAAAATAAAGTTGACAAACTTACATTTGCAGTTGAAGAACATGTTCTCCGATACATGTTGTTTCAGAAAATCTGTTATCCAAGTACATTTTATAAGTTGGTCGACTATTACTCGTAAAGTTGTAAAGCCTACTTAGTCACGATAATTTTCTTTTAAACTTCGTTATATATACTACTATTGTGAATTTTTTCACACCCCCAAACATAACCGTTTAGCTGGTAGAGGGGGGGGACACTCGAGTCGAGCAAAATTTAGCACTTTAAAGCTTAATATTTCACAAACGAATTTTTTTATCAAAAAATTGTTAATGGAAACTCTCAATATTTTTTAAAGACCTATTTAATGATACCCCACAGTAAGGGGTACGCGAGAAAAAAAAAAAACATCCCCACTTTACGTGTACAGGAGGTACCCTAAAAAAAAATATTTTACGAGATTTTATTTTACCACTTTTTCGGCACAACAAATCCGTATATTTACACCAAATTACAGCTCTCTAGTACTGTGCGTCTCTGAGCTAAACTGCGGACAGACGGACGGACGGACGGACGGACGGACGGACGGACGGACGGACATGGCGAAACTATAAGGGTTCCTTGTTGACTACGGAACCCTAAAAATGGCATACTGTCGAAGTGACTTTGTTTTATAACTCTTTGCAGATAGATCCCAATTTCAAAATATGTTGAGCTATGGCCGATTTTTACAACCAACACTCATTGTGTTCGGATAAATCTAGGTATATATTTAATTCCATGAACATTTTTTTTTACCTTATTTACGTATACATATATAAATTAATAAAACACACATTAAAATACAAAATAAAATCATTAAAATTAAAACATTTAAAAGTCAATAAAGAGATAATATATGGTTCGTCTAAAAATATAAATGTCTGTCTGTCTGTCCTAATCAAATAAACCATCCCGTGACGTTCCCGGCACAAAAGACCCCAGGATACTAGCAGCGTTACCACGCTGAATGGCAATAGTCAGTCTTTGCACCAGGAACGAACCAGAGCGATGGTCCATAAATCTACGTACTACAGTACGTTTTGTCTGGCTGATAGACTACTCTCTGTAGCTGCTTTTTATACGTAAGCATTGCCGCGTCTAAAAGCAGTGGTTTAAAACGGCCACTTTAATTTTTTTAAAAACTAGAGAAAATGCGATAAAATTCTGTATTAATCTATTCTATTGCTCAAGCAATAGAGTAGATAATAGATAAAGAACAATTATTTGCAAGATTCTAAGAAAATAACATTGCTGAAGCGGCCGTTTTCAGACCTACTGGTATTAAATAAATACTGACTGATCAAGTCCATTGTCTTTTTAGCTGCGGATCTCAAAAACATGACGACAAGAGAGAAGCTTGCAAAATCATTGACACACATGCAGGATATGTTGGTTGTCATCGAAGCCAAACTAGAACAAGAGAGGAAGTTGCTGTCACAGATCAGTGACAGTTTGAATCATAAAAAAAGACCTGCAGTTGGTAGAA
Organism: Agrotis clavis; assembly: GCA_954870645.1. Classification (NCBI taxonomy): domain Eukaryota; kingdom Metazoa; phylum Arthropoda; class Insecta; order Lepidoptera; family Noctuidae; genus Agrotis; species Agrotis clavis. The sequence goes on along the minus strand of OX940939.1, from coordinate 15,983,417 downwards.
TGGACTACGTGGAACCAACAGATATTTGGTGGCAATCCTCCAACCCAGTAGGTCTAGGTACATACAAGTTAGATTTTGTCTTTATTTATGAACAAAAAAAGAACGTAATATAGAACATCCCACCAAAAACATTTCATGTAAATATTGCCAAGACGACCACATAACGTTTGCCTTTTTTTTAGCGTGGTATAATCATTAAATGAGTCCTCCCTCCCACCTCGGGCAGGGCGGGAGAGCCCCTCCCGCTACCGTCGTGAAGGTGATGCGAATATTTCGTTTCTGAAATAACGAAACAGTCAAGCAAGCAACAATTTTACTAATCATGTAGCATTTGTGAAGTTAGGGTCGGTAGAGTTAGGCCGTGTAGATTCAGAAGGCTAAACTTGAGACCTAATATCTTTTTCACAAGGCAAACTTTATAAATTGTCGTCTTGGCAACATTTGACATGTTTGGGCTTGCCTTGGCGGGGGCACTACCGTGCCCCAGATCCGCACCTCAATGTTATTCCCATTTAATTTATTTTGTTCATTATTTTTGAGCATAGGAAAGAGAATCTCTATTCAATCTTCGTACATTACTTGCAGCTGAGCCTGGTGCCACCAAACCTGGTGCTACACAGTCAACAGTACAAATATCTCTTTCCACTTTTCTTCCTAACCTACCAACGACTGTTAAAGGTGAGTATGAAGAAGATTACAGATTATGACACATTTTAGAGTTCCGTACGTCGGAATGGAAAAAAATTGACGTTTGAATTGTGTTAGTCATATTATCTCACTAATTCAGCCGTCAATTTTGAACGATAAATTTTGTTATAAATAATGTATGGAACCCTGCAAACGCGAGTCCGACTCGAACTTGGCTGTTTTTTAAATTGACTTGACATGCAAAAGTATCAAAATGCACATCTGTAAAATAAAAAAAAACGCAAAAGAAGCCTTATGTGATTAAGCAAAGAATGATGCTGGGTAACGGGTTTTAATGTTCGGCAACAGGTTTTACGTTTTATTCACATCACACCTCTTTGGTTCTCAGGAAAACCGGTACCGAACAAAACAACATCCCCATCTCCATTCATAAAAGACATGAAAAAGAGCATGGATATCGATAAAACCAAATACTTCCCTGCTTTCCTATCAAGATTTTTAGAATTGGTAGCTATAAAGGATCCAGCAGAGACAATGCCTGTGATACATCTTATGACGGAATCAGTTCTTAAGTGAGTCAGACTTTGCCTAGCCATGATGAGTCTTTGCGGTCCATTATTATCAATCCTGAAGTAACCGAGCTATTCAAAACCAGTTAATCTTGGCATCGCCTTACTGGAAATTTTCACACATTAAAAGATCAATTTATACTGGTTTTTATATAGCTTGATATGCAACTATCTGGACATATAATATAAGGCTGCGTTTCCACCAGAGATGATGCGTAGCGAAGGATGTGTTTGCAAAGCACCAATTGAATCGCTGCATTTACCTCGCCTCGGTCAACACAGCTTTGGTGGAAACCCCCACACATTTTCACAGCACAGCTAGACATCCTCCCACGACACATTTCCATCGCACATCTCTGATGGAAACGCAGCCTGAAGCACCAAATTAATGACTGCCGAGAATTTCTCCGCAGTTCTATCGCAAAATTAACACATGAAAGAGTTGCAAGTGGAAAGTAAAGTTTTTGGAAGATTGCTTTTCTCGAGTTTAGCAAAAGCAGGCTTTGACATGTTTGTAGGTACCAATAATTATTATTGTCGTCATGAGAAATACCAATTGATTGATGAGAAACACAAGAGGTGTAACCGTTTCAACCAGGACAAGACGCCTGAAAACCCGGACATGAGTCGAAATGCGTGCCGTAGGAACTGCGTCGGTAGGGCTCCGGGACGGTGAAGTGTGTGTGTGTGTGTGTCGCGGGCGGTCCAAGATTTTAAATTTTTAAACCTGGACTACAAAATATGAAGCCCCTCCAGGACGCTCCCCGTATGCCCTCTAAACTAGGACAAATCCGGGGAAATCCAGACGGATGGTAACCCTAGTTTCAACAAACGCCCGCCGGTAGCGAGTAGTATTTATGTGTGACCTGTTTAAACGTTACAGAGATTTAAACGAAGGAAAATTTGATGAACATCCGGCTCCAATAATAATTGGACCACTCACCGCATTAATACCTTTTGTGCAGAATATGACAGCTCCTGCACTAAAAGGTGAGTTGTATCATTCATATTAAACTGCAACAAGTAACTACTAACTGGAAGAGCTCGTGACTAAATGATAACAGCCGCACAGGCCGATCTTCAAGGATAAGCCGCGCTTGCCGAGGTTGGTCTACCATAGCAAATTTCCTCCGTGCCTCAGTAAGCACGTTATGCTGCTGGATCCAGCTGTCATTTGTAGTTAAATGACAGTCGTACTGTTATACTTACATTCAATTTTACATTGATCATATAAAAACAGCTAAAAATAACTTTTATGCCTTAACGAGAATATCAAAATCTACTTAAGGTTTGTCGTTATTTACCTACTTTGGCTGTATGTGCTACGGAGTGCCTATTTGGGCCACCAGGGTGACCATGGGGGCGGTATGACACGACGTAAATTGCTTCAAAGTCAGCGCTTGGCTTTGTTATTCTTAAGTAGCGTAAAGGACTGTCAGTACTAAAGCTTTACCGGTACTTGCTGGAGTTTTTCCAGTTGATCTTGAAGTGCAGCGAAGTGCTGCATTGTACTGTTCCGCATGTGAGAGCACTGACGCTATTTTTTTACCGCAACGCGACCGTGATAAAATATCTAGGTTATTCAAATCACAGAGTGATGTCTGGGAGGATATTTTATCCGAATGGCAAAGTAGGTGGGAAGGGGCGGCACCTCCACCAGTTCTTTCCATCCGTTCCTGAGCGGCTGGCTAGGATGTGCCTGGCTGGTGGATCATTATACTGCCCAATTTCTCACTGCACAGGAATGGTAAAAAAAAGGAGTAAATGCTACTGTGACGTCTGTCAAACATAGAAACTCACAACACCCCAACCCGGAAAACCTAGTTGTAGGTCATACAAATATTTCTCCATACACAAATCAACACTTTTTTGGTGATTACAGAACAAGCAAGATCGGCGTACTTCGCACTCAAGAACAAAGAATCAATGTTGTCTACCGGCTACCTTGATATGATGGATTTCTATGGGAACTTATTTACCACAGCTGATGGAGAGCGGTTATTAGAAGCATTGGAAGCTTTTTATGACTTTCCAAAAGGTACTCAAGAATGAGGCTAAGTAATATGAGCTGTATTAGTCGATATTTATGGTTAAGCAGTATTTGCCGTAACTAGTCTTTAAGCACTGCTTAAACTTGGATTTCCAAGTTTAAGGCCAGCTCTATTCTTTACTATAGACTGTCAACCATCTGGTTGACAGTCTATAGTAAAGAATAGAGCTGGCCGACTGTGATTTTGGACGACTGATCGACTAGTCGGCTTAGTCAAACCTTAACCTAGTTTGGAAAGGCTATGAGGAACTTTAGTCTGGGTACTAGCATTCTTTTCTGGCCCCAGCGGATTATACGTATAATACAAGCAAATGTAGTTCTGTTATTTAACCACAAATCCTATAGATTTAATCTTAGCATCTATTTGTAATTATGGGTGTCGCGATAGATTTAATACGATCAGGCGAGTTAGTAATCAAACGCGAGCCCATCGCTAAACAAAATGTAAACATTACAGCAAGTAATGTGTAAAGTTTCTATTTTCCTAATTTTTAATAATTTTATTATTTTAGGTCAGGCAACAGCTTTTGATGTAAGCAATAAGATGTTAACAGCGTTGTTGGAGCCTTACATGCGATTAAAAGGTATAACTAAATAATGTTGACTCATTCTATACAAAATGTGAAAAGAAACCTCCAAAATGTAGACAGATATGACACGCCTGTTAGCGTACCCAGCCCTCCAAATTGGGGAGAGCTGGGCTGGTAAGGAGCTTCTTATAGGTAGCTCAATAGTCCTTTAAAATAGAAAATCACTAGCATTCACTTGCAATCTTGGATCCTGGAGGAGAGCTGCTGCACTCCCGAAACATGTAGGGGAGGTAAGTCCAAGACGGGTAGCCTGCCTAAAAAGGGTTTGCATGTTAAACGGTGCGCTCTCCCTATTAGACCAGGCCGCCAGAAGACATCCGTATGCAAAATATGAGGACCGAGTTTTGAGTTTTGTAATATATTTTTAGGATTGTCAAGATATATATTTTTGATGTTGCCAGAAATTCTCTTGGTCCAAAAAAAAAATCCGCGCTGTGGTCTCAGATCAATACAACGTTGATATTTGTGGGTTTTGATCTGAATAAATTTCATATGATATGGCATTACATACTGATTATACTTTATTATGACGAGACCTTGATAAAATGATTGGAAAATATAGTAGAAAAACATATGAATACATAATCTATATATATAAAAGAACAGAACAGGGTTTTTTATTAAGACTCGACTACAGCCGAAACCGCTAAGCACAGTAAGTTGAATTTTGGACAGCAGTTGCAGTCTACTGTGTAGGGTAGCAATAAGACGGGATTTTGCGAAAATCTTCCTCTAAGGGGTTGAAAAGGGGTGAAAACGTTTGTATGAAAAATGTTATTCCTTGGGTTTATAATCTTGAAACTTGCCACAAATAAGAACACAAGTAAATAAAAAAGATTGGCTCTAATATTTTTTTTAAACTACCCTCCATTGGTAATCTAGGCGTTGTTAAAGTTTGTATGGGAAAATCATAAGACGTGAGTTGATTAATTTGAAAATCAGTATTTATATACTAGATTAGAAATAATCACGAAATAGAAACAGTCGACGAATTTACATTATTAGGCATAACTTTAGATAAAAATATAAATTGGAAGTCACACGTACAAAAAATAAAATCAAAACTTTCCAAATTTCTATACGCTTTTCGTGAAGTTAAAAAAACCACAAATTCACAGACTGCCCTGGTGACATACTACGCTTATGCTTATGCATGGCTTAGCTATGGCATTATTATGTGGGGATACAGTACTGACGCACTTTCACTGTTCACCATCCAAAAGAAATTTATGCGTATCCTAGTAAATATCCAACAAATTGATAGCTGCAAACCCCATTTCATAAAACTAAATATATTAACCCTGCCTTGTATATATATACTCGAAATATGCAAATTCGCTCATCAACACCCAGACTTTTACACTAAACGAGAAGACATACAGACAAGATACACACTCCGACACAAATCACGACTCAACCTACCTACATCCCGCTTAAAAATTCACTCAACCAGTCCTATGGTAATGTCAATAAAAATCTATAATAAGTTACCAGAATCCATAAGAAGTGAAAAAAAAATCCATCTTTTTACAAGTAAATTAAAAAAAATGCTAATAAATAAATGTTATTATAGTGTCGACGAATATTTAAATGATAAATCGATGTAAAAATAAAAATGAAATGTTTTAGTTTAAGTTAGATTATAAATAAGATACAAAAAAATAAGTCCTCATGTCTACAAAATAATTATGTTCCCTTTGCTGTGCCCGACAGGGTCCACGATTGTTTCCTGTTTCCTTTGAAAAATGTTTACCACCTAAGACTACATTGTGGAATGCAATAAAGGTATTGAGTATTGAGTATTAATTAAACACGTGTTTTTGGATTTTTCGAAAATCACCCCCAAAGTAAGTGAAAAGGGGTATTCAAGTTGAAAGGGAAGGATTTTAAAGCGCTAAACGTATAACCTGAATTTTGGATGGTAGTTGCAATTTATCATGTAGGTAAACACCAAGAAAGGATTTCACCTTTATGGGGGTGACAATGGGCATTATTCGTTTTTTAAAACTACCCTCCAATGATACTCTAGACGATGTTAAAGTTTGTATAGGAAAATCATAACGTGATAACCGATGAATTTGAAACCCGGTATATGGAAATTAGATCAAAAATAATCAAACACGTGTTTTTGGGTTTTTCAAAAATCGCCCCCTAAATTGGTGAAAAGGGGTGATTAAGTTTTAAGAGAAGGATTTTACTACGTGTAGTGCGGTAATATTTTACTAATTTCTGGACCACTCCAGACACTGGCAACATGCATTTTTAAATAGTCCAAGAACCCATTTGCATACTTCATAAAACAGATTGCGGTCCTCATATTTTGCAAACGAAATTCCTTCTGCGACCTGCACTATATGAGGAGCGTCCGCGTCCTGGACGCGCACATTCTCATTAGCAAGAACGACGATACCCGTTTTAAGCGGGCTACCCGTCTTGGGCTTAACTCCCCTACTACGAACTGCAACCTATGACTGCAACAGTACCACTCAATTTGGAATTTCCGGTTTCTGCCCAAGCAGAGACGATTGAAGTTTTGTGCATTTTAGTGATAGGACGAATGTGTAACATTTTCGGTTTGAGGTGGGTTTTTTCTCACAGATAAGGTTTATTACCGGAAAATACTAAAATACCGGAAAGTAACATTGTGAATCTAATTTTATTTATAAACATTTCATCTTTATTCAGGACTCGCGAAAGTACACCTTTCATAAAATTCTTTCGTAATATAAAGGGTGTCCCGAAGAGTATGTATCAAATTGAAAAGGAGCATAGGTCGGGGCTTGGAAGTCGAACTTGAACTAAACCGAAAGTTTCGTTCCCTTGTTTTAAAGCTACAGAAGAAGAAATTAAATTCTTTGTAACTGTGCTTACTTCCTATATGACTTAACGATCCAATATATTTTCAGATTTACCACGTGGTGTAGAACACTATGTAAACGAACTTCAGAGACGAAGTATGAACTTGAAACAAAACGATAGAAATATTCTATTAAAACACCCAATTTTTTTAGAAATGATGCAACGTTTAAAACATGCAAAGAACAGTCAACATCATCGCATGCTTTACAAACAGAAACGTCTTAAAAAACATAGTCGTGACAGACTTTTAAATAAACGCGACGAAAGACGAAGGGCTTATTTACCTTCAGAGAAAGATTACAATCATTCGGAATATTTTAGAGACTCTATAGAAAATGATAAGCTCCATAAGATTAGAGAAGCTTCAAGCTACAGTGATGAAGGGGACCAATTGGTAAATAATCTGCACGATGCGTTAACAAAATATGGTAACGTGACATTCAAGTCTTTTAGAAATTCTGATGGTGATATAAATAATAAACAAACTCTCAGGGCTTTATCTACCGAAACTGATGATGAATGGATCCTAAAAAACAACATTTATAAATTTTTTGAACAAGATAAAGAACGATCTCTTTAAACATGAGAACGACAAAGTGATGCGGTGAACTTTGTGGATTTTAAACAACTTTGAATATCTTCACTTCACGTTACAGCATTATAATAAAAGCTTATTTTTATAATTAAATTACTCATTTTACTGTTAATTTTAACATTTTCATAATTAATGTTCTAAGAATTAGACTGACACCGAGGATGTAGTTTCCAGGACCAGGTTTTCAGTAAATGTCATTTCCGCAAAGTAACGCCTGCCTGCCAGTAATTCAGGCACGAGGTTGTGTGTTACACCCGCGCAAGTACCAATGTATATTTTTTTATCCATATTATTATGTACCTACTATCTTTTCTGCTCGTCGTGATGGCCCGGAGGTTAGCGCCTCGCATTTCATGCACAATAACGTCTTTTTCAGGTTTATTCTACTTTGTACACCTGGGTTCATATGTACTTTCTACATTTATCTTGGACATTACTGATATTGGTGACGGAAAATATCGTGAGGAAACCTGGACTTATGCCATCAATACATAAGTCCAAAGATAATATGTCAGAGGTGCTCCGCTCCGCTATTCATCATCATCAGCCTATAATGTTCCCACTGCTGGGACACAGGCCTCCTCTCTTGTAAGAGGGAGTGGGCCATAATCCACCACGCGGGCCCAGTGCGGGTTGGCAGATGTCACATGTCTTCGAATTTTTGGTTCTAGGACATGCCGGTTTCCTCACGATGTTTTCCTTCACCGTTTTGAGAGCAGTGGTGATGAAACAAATCACACAAAGTAATGCGCCTGGCGGGGTTCGAACCCACGACCTACAACTCGTAAGTCGGGACCGATACCACTGGGCCACCACTGCGCTCCGCTATTAATGACTATATTTCTACGGCAATTTCAAGTGTCGCCAAGTTTTAGAGAAAAGGGCCAGAAAAGGTAGAACAGTAGAATGTATTGAACATAGAACCAAAAATAAACTTTATAGCTATTTTATTTATAATTTAAAAGGCAGCGGTATAGATTTTATGGATTTCGGTTTATTTTATTGGCCATAAAACTAACTTTGCTGGATGCTCTATTTTAGAACTGGCACCGTAAATAATAAAATAAAAAATGTCGTTTTCTTGGTATATTTTGGTTTTTAACTTCTTGGTTAGCCAATGTAAGTACATTAGAATACAAAGCTACGTTAGAAACTAGTATGTACAAATTGCAGAGTAGTCGCGCCGGTCATTTACAAAATACACATCTAACATTGCTTCAGCATTCCAGCTGAAATACTGGAGCAAAGGTTCAATACGGAACAGTCTAGCCTTTCATAAATAATGCTCAAAATGCTGTTGGAGCTGGCCCGCATACCCTGCGCAACAGGGAAGTGTATCTTTACGCATCATTGATGCATAAAATCAATCAAAGCGCATTCCCACAATCATGATGCGCTTTACTGAACAGCGCTGTACGATGTTTGCGTAAAATGAACCCACAGACTAGAACGAGGTACAGAAGGCCCCGAACCGCAGAAACTCGTGTAAACCTGCGGGTTGTCTCTCAATGTCGTCATCGTTCTTAAGGCTAGTGGTCAACATGCCCAAGATAATACATAGCATCACACTGGTGCTACTCAGTTCAACAATCAATTACTGCTCCATGTATAGGTGTAAAATGGGATTATTTTTTTGGGCTTTGTCCATTCGAACTCAGTAATATATGCTAGGTTTTACCATTGTCAGCGGGTAGATGTTGGTTTTAGGAATAAAACAATGAGTAAATGCCAAATATCTATATTTGTAACCGAGAACTAAAATTTATATTAGGTCTTTGTTGTATCATTCCTCACTAGCGAGAAAGTTAGTTTGAACCCGCCCCTGATATATGACGTTTACTTTCAAATAGTAACCCGTTCAACGTGGTTCCGTTTACCTGAACCACGTTATGTTATGATTCTTTTTCAATATTTACAGCGCCTCTAATGTAAATCTTCGATTTACCAAGTGAATGGTATAAAAGTTTGAATCGCAAACCTTTTTGGAAATTTACATCAGGAATTGGTAAATCTTAGGTTTAACTAGAAAATCTAAGGATTTACCGTAGTTCGAGCGTATTCAGTAACATACATTAACGTACAAACATATTGTGAAGACAGTAAACAAGAAGCAGCGGTATACCTAATTACCCACTCAAACGCAGTGTTAATGTCACTGCAAATGTTAAAATAAATTAATCGATAAGCTTATTTTAATTTCAGCTACAGCAAATAAGAACGCTTTGTTAAAAAATATGCTAGCGCGCTCATTAACCAAAGTTAGACAAATGTTGGTGAACATCGAAAACAAAATAGAAGAGGAACGGAATATACTGTCGAAAATCGATCACGAGTTGAGTCAGAACGGCGGCAAAGTAGTTTTAGCCGAAAACTTGGACTACGAGTATCCCAATACTGATATTTGGTGGAACCACGACAATATGACAACTGACAGTGAAGGTGAGACACAGACACACAGAACGCAGACACTTCTCGAGGTCGAAAACTTACATTTTTCATGAGTGGCAAAATGCATAAACCAAAAAAAAACTATACCACCTTTTGTAGGGCAAAACTCCCCGTTGACTTGACTATTATATTGAATGAATAAATAACTAAAAAGTCTTCACTCCATTTTGTAAAACATTAAAAGTTTATTTTTGTTCTTTTATAGGTACTTTACTACGTTTGTTACGATACACATATTGTAAAAGACTGTGATTGAATGAACAATTGAATGAAAATTTTGTTGCTTTAGTCATTAATGAATCAAAAAATGGTTAATTATTTACAAAAGAAATAAATAAATATGTAGGTAAATTACAAAGAAGTTGTTGATAAAATATCCTAGTTCTCAAAATTCAAACAGTAACCCAGCATAGCCCATAGTTTTTCTCATACAAAGGAGGCCTACTGTAATCTGTGCTGTGGGTAGCACAGTAGTACGTAACCACTGACGACACTGAGTCTGATCATACATTACTTACTTACAGGTCACCCTGTCGACGATGGCTCAGTTACAATTCCTACTACTCCTTCAATTATGCCAAAACCACCATCGAAGACGACTGTTTATCCAACTACTCCATTGAGCTGGATCCAAAATAAAGAGGGTAAGTAGTCGTGTTCTCTACCATCATCAACCACATACACATCACCATACCATCAACATCGTTTTAAAGCAAAAATAATTCGCCTAATGAACAGCTTATATATATATTACTTACCCTTGTAGTAGTTTTCTTCAAAATTACGTTTATTACATTTTAATAAAATCAGTTTCTTTGGAACTAAAATAGCATTTTTTGTATTTTTGTATGAAAAGGCACTAATATTGTAATATCCCAAAATTACAACTAAATGTTGAAGCCATGACATGTTCTTGTAAAGAATTAAACAAAAACATTAAACTATATACGAGCAATAGACGGGACATCACGAAAAAAGTTGTGATCCAAAACTTTTTACCAATAGGTAAAAAGTCGCTCAGTCTATATAGTAGTCGCGTTGGCGTTGCTATGCAACGCTAGATAGTGCTACTGACGCACGGCCATCAACAGTTATTTTGTATGAGAATTTTCCCAATGCCCGCTCTACAGGTTCTTTTAAATCTCTTTGGAATTAAATAATTTGACAGATTTGATGAAAGCAGCATTCCTGGCTGATATGAAGCAAACAATGGAATCTGATCATCACGGGTACTTCACTGCCTTCCTAACACGATTCACAGAATTGGTGTACAAAAAGAATACGACTCAAGCATATGTTGTGATGTATTTTATGATGGATCATGTGAAAAAGTGAGTTCGTTGATCGAGTTCAACCTAAATACTGATAAGTCCGGGTTGTAAAAAGACCCATCGTCTAAGTATTATAAGTAACAATTTTATTGCTGGTAATTGCTACGAATTCCCATTGCATTGGTGATTTACTTTTAGCCGTAAGGTACAATGTAACGCACCAAAAAACATTGTTTTGCAGTTAGAAAGTATAAATGATCTTTATTTAGCAAATTGGTTTTGGCAAACTCTTTTACACGTCGAAAGACACAATTTTTAAACTAGATGAGGTCGGTGTTTCATATACCTGACTACTCTGAGAAGAAACATCCAAAACCAACGACGATATATCTCTCTTAGTCCAAAACAAACTCAGAGGTCACAGTCTCTTTAAAGTCCAGACAATTTTGTATTGACAACCATGCGGGTGTCTGAGTTGGTCTTAACTTGTCTGAAATTCGTCAAAAAACATAGAATAGAATAGATTAATAAGTTAGTCCTTTCACATAGCTATTTAAAAATTTTAGGGCTTATACTGTGATTAATGTTTATGGTGTGAATAAAATCAGTTTAATTTGGGCTTCTTTGGCAGCCTAGCAATCACAATAAAAGTAAACTAAAGACAGTTCCATAAAAACAAATTCTTCAGTGGATGTTATGTCCGCAGTCGTACTCACAACACAATTATTGCTTGAGCGGCTCCTTCAAATATGATTATGACACTGAGCCGCTCAAGCAAAAATTAATTGTTAAGAACTGGTCACACATCAGCATCACATCGAAGCTGGTCAAAAAGGTGGTTAAATATTTTGGCGCGACGGGAAAGGGCAATTGAAGGAACACGGTATGGATTTTAGTCAGGCAGAAAAACTTTCGACGAATATACCACCTTTTTTTTATAGTGGTAAAATCATCAAATTAATGAGTCCTGTCGCCCAGGGCAGGGCGGACTAAAATCCACGGTGTCCTTCCTTATCCCTTTACGTTCCAGGGTCACGACTCACGGTAATGGAATAAGTTCCGCGACCCCGGCTTTGACCCTCTATTGGGGCGTTATATTGCTGACGCTCTTTGAGGCACGCGTGGAACAAACACAACGCGCCGTCGACCCGGGCATGGCCCATGGTCGGGAGGCGAGTTGCCCATTACTCGCCGCCCGCATGCCCGCGCCTACGGTGGCCAAAGATCGTCTTTCGACGTCTGACGCATGGGGCGTCTACCACTCTTACCGCCGTGATTGCGGCGTGCCCGACGAATAAACCACCTAAAAAATGTTGGGCACGGGTTGCTGTCTAATGCGGCATTGTGTGCATACTAACTACTTAAGATAAGCTTCAAGTGCGAGCGATGTCGCCTGAGGATCGCCTAACTAAGAAATGGTTTGATTTGGTCTCTGACTACTTCCGAAGCTTCCGAAGCGAAGTCCGTTGGGCAGCTGTTCTTTTTTTTGAGTCTAAAATTATTTTGATACTCGTATATCTAAACTATGAGCTCTCACTACTTTACATTACAGACAGATAAATGCTGGAAAGTTCTCTGCTATGGATGATATTTTAATAGGAAACATTAAAACCTTGTTATCTTGGTTCGACCAATTGACTGCTACTATAGTACAGGGTAAGTTAGTCATCATGGTAATTTGCAACTGTGAGAATGCCGCTGCTGCTAAAACATGGGCCGGTGATACAGGCTTCCTACTTTTAATATTTACGGGGTAGAGCCGCTGGCAGTTACTATTGTGGTGACATATTCAACAACAAAATTAAAGTAAAACAAGCAGTGGTGTCCAGTGGCTACGCCCCGATTAAATGTCCTAAGTCGTGAATTTGGACGTCGCGTGTCCTTACGACGACGATAGGCGTAGACCTCTCGCGCCCGGCATTGGTCGAGGCCATGTTGTGGGGCGAGACGGAGTGGGAAGCGGTCGCCTCCTTCTGCGAAGCAGTAATGATCGCGAAGGAGGAGGCGGGCAACGTGAGGGAGAGGACAGCGTCCTCCCTCCGCCCCAGCCGCAGTGGTGGACGCCCACGGCGACGGACGTCGCAAGACGATCTCCGGCCACCGTAGGCGCGGGCATGTGGGTCGCGAGTAAAGGGCAACTCGCTGTCCAACCATGGACCATGATCGGGTCGACGGCGCGTTGTGTTCCACGCGCGCCTCAAACAGCGTCAGCATACTTAATGACGGGCCCCCCTCTAGAGGGCCAAAGCCTGCTGGGGTCGCGGGACTTATCTCATTACCGTGACCCCGGAACATAAAGGGCTATTGAAGGACACCGTGGATTTTAGTAAGTACGAGTCTGACAGTCCCTCCCGCCCTGCCCGCCCGGGAGCATAGAATAAGTAGGCCAAAGTGTTATTGGATGGATTGCAATTATAACAACGACTAAATAAAATTATTATAGGTGATCAAATCATAATTGGCGGATTGTGTATTGAAATTAAATGTTTTTACAGAACAAGCAGGAGTGCTGCACTTTATGCTCAAAGCCAGCTACGCTCTGGATGCGAAATACATTCATTTTCTTGATTTCTACGATAAAATGTTCTCGAAAGAAGAAGGAGAAGCTCTATTTGAAAGTCTGCTACCTTTGTATATTTTTCCTTCAGGTAAACACGCTTTATTCAACATAATAATTTAAATATTTTAACAAAAACATTGTAAAATTATCAACATCGGGAACAGGGTCCGGACTAAATATAGTGCCGAAAATAATATGTACTAGCTGTTGCCCGCGACTTTGAACGCGTGAGGGTCGTGGTTCGATTAACTGGATTTTTCTAAGTCTAAATTCATTTTTTCTACGTGTGTGTGTAACTGAACTCGTGATTTTATTTTATTTGAAAATGGAGTATCAAGATTCGTTTACTACGTGTAAAATATACAAAATGAAGTCACGTTTGTTGTACCGAATTTGATTTTTCCAGGAAACGTTACTGTAATTCCAATGATCCAAAATATATATAAAGCGGCATTTTTGCCATATTTTAGAGAAGAAGGACGAAGAAAACAAAGAAAACTTATTCAACAACTTATTAAAGTTCTGGATGAATATCAAATAAATCTCAACCCTAAGTATATGAGAATGTCAATGCACAGGGATATTAACACAAACCACTCCAAGAAAGGTAAACCTGCAACACACATTTGAAGTATTTATAATCTTTCTAGGTCAGATTAGATTGAAACAAAACTCGGTAGGGTTACATTGTTTAATTACAAAGTTCGTTGACCATTTTCCAGGTCCATCATCAGACCCTGGTAATCATCCAGCACAAAAATCCTTTTTAAGACAAACCAGTGAACCCAAATTCGATAGATTTATCTTATTTCGTTTTGCTATTCCAATGGCAACCTTCCCGAATCCATCATTAAACCAGCACTTCAGTACCATAATTATTGCATTGTCATCAAAGATATGCTAGTGCGACAAGGAACCCAATCGGATGTCAGGAAGTGACTCTTATTTATTAGGCTGCCAAGATTTGAACGATGTAACATGCTAACATGCACACATACTAACAGGGCTATTTAATTTACAGCGTGTTTTATAGTTTCTGATTGAAATAAATAACTAGTACAATTACTTTAGTACAACAGGGTATGGTATTGGTAGGTATGTAAATAATAATATAGGAAGTTCTTTTACAGGCCATAACGATTCTGACGTCCCTGAGAGGCGAAGTATGAGCTACAAAAGAATTCTTAAACATTTACTTATAAAGCATCCTGAATTATTTAGAAAAATAAACCGGCACATTAAATATGATAAGAAAGATAAGCATCTTGATTTGTCTCATAATAGGAAAAGTCATCATAGCTACAGTCAAAACCATGATAGACATCAAATACATAGACATGCCCAAGAGCACAAGCTCGCGAGACGAAGGGCTCATGAAGAAAGCAGCAGTAACCTAGAAAATGAAAAAGATGAGACAGACTACAGTGGCAATAGTGGATATTATAGTGATAAGGAACAACGAATACAAAGAGATCGTGATCAACTAAATCAACAATCAAAACGAAAACAATGGAAACGTCCCGCAGAAATAATAACAACTACTGAACCCAAGCAATATGAATTACAACACCAGACTCAGCTTGCAATTAATTTCTTAAGAAAAAAGCAACAACGAGAAAAGACAGACAAAGTTAGAAAGTATCGTCAAAATTTCTATAGAAACGGAAGACGCAATATTCCATCTTCGGATGAAGAGACTTGCAATCATTCAGAATACTTTCAAGATTCTATAGAAAATGTTAAACCCCGTAAGATAAGAGATGTTTCAAGCCACAGTAACGAAGAAGATCAATTATTTTATTAATTGATCTTCTTCGTTACTGTGGCTTGAAACATCTTTGCAACATTAAGAAAATCAGGTGGTGATATAAATAACAAATAAACTCGGATCATACTCGTATCTACCAAAACTGATAATGAATAGATGCTAAAAACAATATTTGTAAAGTTTTAGAAAAAGAAAAGTCTGTTACACATAATTATTTAAATCGAATAGATTTTTTATGATCGACCCATAAATAAATACATGAGGAGAATTAATATAATGTAAATTACATCCCTTTAGTAAATTACAGCATTTATTTCATTTCTGCCAAAATAATATTTTTATTCATAAAAACTTTTCATCCAGTGATAAATATAACTTCTTCTTTGGATCCACTTCTAGGATTGTAACGTGACCTTGCTGCTCACTCTTGTGCTCTCCTGTGCTGGTACGTAATACTCTCCTCCCCATATTCCCTAAGAATAAATAATATATATAATCATAAGGCAAGGCTAAGGCATAAGGCGTTCTTACAAAATATCAAAATTTGAGCAGGCTAAAATGTTTAATTTCATCCTATTATAAGGGGAGAGCGAACAATTAAAGAGAGATTGAAGAAAATTATTATACATAATTAGCTATGATGGAAAAAGCAGTCAATGTGTTTTTTTTTTCATGTAAATAGGGCAGTCATCCATATGAGATTGGGAAACTTTGGTATATGTTAACAACATCAATATTCACACTTACATGATCCAAAACGGCAAACGCTAGATCGATATCTGGCAGATCGTCAAGGAAGAAATGATTGCCTTCCTCGTTATTGATTGTTACTAGGAGAACGTTGTTGCGTTTTTTGTCTCTCCTCCAACATCTCACTAGTTGTTTGAGGGTAGATGAAGCGGGGTAAGGGGTAATGATGAGCAGGCGATGACGCGGGGAGAGGTTAGCACGGACGGCGGTGAGGAAGGAGAAGTCCACATTAGCGTGTACTGTGATGGCCGAAGTGGGCACGACCTCCTCCGTTGGTCGCCATCGCACTAAGTCCAAGCGCGAGTTAGCGTTGCTGTGAGCCGCTACTTTTCGAAACAGAGAAGCCGGTCGAACGCGACCTCCGAACATATTGTCTTCTTCGCTCACAATGAAAGAGTCCCGACGTAGTGGGAAATGTAGCATTTGACACATCTGTAAATGTTAACAAAAAAATTAGGTTCCTTGCTGCCGTTAAGCTATAAATAAATAATAGCGAAGAATATCTCTCTTACATAATCATCAGTCGACAAATTACGGACGATAGCAAGGTCCGCACTCTTCAATGAACTGCCACTATTCCTTGTCGAGCTCAAGTCATCCAGATTAAATTCTTCGTAACTAATGTTTACACCATAAACATCAGTTCCAATGTTTTTAATTTCATCGAAGACAGAATCTTCCGTTGAGTTATTTTTGATACCAACAACCTTGATTGAGTCTTTGTTAACATTTTCAGCAACTATTTGCAGGAAAACTTGCAGTGATGTTGAAATCTGGTAATTAAAAGAACACAATGTTAATTCCATTATTCATCAATCGAAGTATGGGTATCTTTCTGCCAATACACCACACCGCCCACGCCATTTTATTTGCACAGTATGTTCTTTACATACATCTTTATCGTTGGGTCTTTCTGAATCTGTACGCCCATAAAATCAAATTCGATAATTGTTTCGTTGTATTGTGTCCCTATTTAATTGTAGGGACAAGGTTTACAACGCATGAAAGTCTTCGAAAAATTCAACAGATAGGTCGAAAATTGAGCCCGAGAGACGCGATGCTCAGGCATTACTTACTTGTTGGTCTACTTGGTAATAAGAAACGAATTTGACGTCTCTTTCATTAACAGCTGGTAAATTACTGGATATGGTGTTTTCTGTTGTTCGTCGTCCACATCTTAAAAGAGGAAAAACCAATATGAGAAATCGAGGTAAAACATAATTCATTCACCAAATGGTAATAAACATAAAATAACATCAAGCCTTAGCAGGCCTGATGTTATTTTATGTTTATTGAAACCAAATTCCGCATGGAAAACCTTTCAGGGGTAGTCCCCTGAAAGGTTTTCCATGCGGAATTTGGTTTCGAACGGATCGAGGACCTCAAAATTAGTCGCGTTTGGAACCACTATGACTAGTATAGAACAAAATGTTTTACTTTACCTTTCGAAATCAAATTGTCCTGATATATCAGCCTCATGCAAAGGTTTGTCTTCTGAAATGGTCCTCATTTTGAAATGCTTCTAAACCTCCCCAGTGATCCTTCTGTTGTGTGTAGGGGAGAGTGACTCCGTCGTGTATCTGTTGCAATGTGCGTATAGATAACTTATACCCGGAAATCCTCCTATCTTTAAGTTTTGAAAAGCAACCAAAAAGGGAACAATCAATAAAATGTTTCGGCCACGGGATTACTTTGCAAAGATTCGGTAACAGGATCTAATACACAATATGTACACTGTACGTACAGACGTCAGCGCATCAACCTGAAAACATGAACTTTCTAATTTTGTGATAAATTTCAAAAAATGTTGAAGAAAGATAGATTGAGATAGCTTGAACTGTATGAACAACATGTATATGTCTATAGAATGATATAAAGACTATGAATAAGAAAAAAGAAGTGCTGTGGTGGGTACGGTTTAAAATCATAAAGACTAATTATTGATTTAGCCTATGCATCTATGTCTCTTAACACTGTATTAATTGTCACTTAGATTTCTTATTACAAGAAATACTTACACAAGCAAACAATAAAAAATATTCATATAACATACTCACGTATTAATTTTCAATTAAATTCTAAGAAGCCAGAATTCAAAGTAATCTTGACTCAAACATCATCTAAGAATTAAATTAACACTCATCAATAAATGTAGACCACACCAAACTAACAGTGATTCAGTGTCACTGATTTCAAATCAAAGTATCCTCTATTTATATAAATTGAGGAAACATAAGAAATGTTTTAATTAATGTTGACCGCTAATGAACTTTGCCGTGAGACGCTGAATCACATTGTTTGGGTACTAAACGATAAGTACAGATTTGAGGGGTCCCGCGACCGTCTTAAAAAAAACTATGTGGCCCTGAAAAGCAAAATCAAAAGACAACTGTAGGGTGGACTTTCGACGTCAATAATAGACTGTTAGTCTATTATATATAGTCCACTCTATCCATCAAAAAAGGTACAAACATCAAATAAATAAAGACGGATAAATAGCCGGAGCCCGCGAGCACAGGAAATCTAACTGCAGTTTGTTGTTCTATCTTCGAACTTACCTATAAGAATAGCAGAATAGTTTTTATTTTTGTCTTTTCACAATTCAAAAGTGCTTATAACAGGCCTATTTGAAATAAATGCTGTGATATTATATTTTGATAACTTGGGGGCTCTTTGGGCACACAAAACATTTCGCCATGAAACTAATTCTCTAATCACAGGAGGTCTTCTGCTGGAAATTGAGTTTCCCGAAAAAAGAAGCAACTGAGATTTCTTTCACCATTGCTTATCTGTTATAGCAATATAGACATTTACATTTTGATATGATGCAATACTTAGGATGAAGGCAGATATGTACCAAGAGGTTAACGCAGTGATATGCCTACCTCCAAACTGGCGAAAAAGAAACAGACTCAATTAGTTAATAATATAAATAATAGTGTCTATATTATGTACGTTCAACAAATAAGTATATGTTGCAAATCTTCATTGTTTGATTCATCGTCCAAGGCCTTTCACAATTTATTTAAATATTTGTTTTTTGATGTTGGATTGGATGCACTTGTTAATTTATTCTTGGAAAAAGGTTTAATACTCGTGCCCCTTTCTAACTGTTTAATTATGTCTCATGCAATGTTTTATGCATAGATTTGTCTATACATTATTAATTAATGAGACTTGATAAAATCAGAATTCAGTTCGTTCACCGAAACGTGCTAACTACCGCTAAGTGTTTTCTGTTTTGATGTTCCGCTGAATCATCATCAAATATTCACTACAGATACCTACAAAAGAAATTAGTACCAAATGGGTACCTACAATAATATAATACAAGCAAAAATTTAAAAAGTCAAAGAATCACATATCGTTCGTAAATTAATATCTTTAAACGAGCAATTCTTGTATATTTATTTATATATAATCAGGATCTCGGAAACGGCTCCAAGGATTTTCATGAAAGTTACAGATTAGGGGTTTTTCGGCTCAAGGATCGATTTATCAGGTCCCAGGTTCGAGAAAAGCTCGGTTCCCAAGATATAGACATTTTAAAAACCGAGCGAAGCTCGGTCAACCAGATATTAGTATTTAAGTACCTATCGTAATATTTTTACAAATCAAACATTGCGTTTCTAAAATATTATGGCGTCAAAAAAGAAAGAGTGCAACAACAATTTCTCTATCAACAGAGATAGAGATGTCATTACCGATCATAGAGTAAAATGATACGTATGAAACAGAAAGTCAGTTGACTAACAGTGCAAATGGTGGCACATTATTTATAGTGTACTACGCTAGTGCGACAAACGGAAGTGCGATGAACGCTTGTGCGACAAAACTGTGCTGCGAGCCTAAAGTATTTAGACTGCGAAGAAAGTGATGGATATGAACGCTGGGAGAGGAGTAAGAGAAAGACCAAAGAAAAGGTGCATGGTTTGTGTGAGGAATGATAATGTAAAACAAGTACTAGGTGGGAGTAGTACTATTCGATTGCAGCGCTCATGGTGGCGAATAGTAGAACTAATGTGGGATTATCTCAGAGGACATTGAGTTTTGCCAACTGTTAAAAACGCGCTAATCTCAGGAACTTCTGGTTCGAATTGAATAATTCTTTATGTGTTAGATTTATCGAGGAAGGCTATTGAGAACGTGCACGACCGGCGGTGGGAGTAGTACTATTCGATTGCAGCGCTCAAGGTGGCGAATAGTAGAACTAATGGGGGATTATCTCAGAGGACATTCAGTTTTGCCAACTGCTAACAACGCGCTAATCTCAGGAACTTCTGGTTTGAATTGAATAATTCTTTTTGCGTTAGATAGTTCATTTATCGAGGAAGGCTATAGCCTATTTAGCATCACGCTATGACCAATAGGAGCAGAGCAGCAATGAAAAATGTTGTCAAATCGGGAAATTCTTCTTGAGAGCTTCCCTTGCGTACGCTGCGTAAACGGTTTATATTACGCAAAAATGATGTATGACGGAATTGTTTCTCATGAAACGTTCTAAAATAAAGTCCGCGACAGCATATGTCTATCTTTTAAGATTAACTCACCATAACCTTTCTTTTGGAAATCAAATTGGTTTTAAAATAATACATTTCTTGCGACAATGTTTTAATGAATATAGTATTAATCCATATCCAAAAAAATGCGTTAATCATTACAAGCATTTCATTTTAAACAAAATGCCCTTGACATCATTTGATTTCAATGAATATCTGAAGTGATATCGTAGTTTCTTCAACGGCAGGTGTTGGGGCGCAGTCGGAATACGACGGCTCTGACATTCAGCTCTGTCGTCTCTAAGTAATTTTTTATAATCGCATTATTCCGCTGGAAAAAATAGTTGTTGTGTTGTAAACTGCAAGAATACTAGCAGAAATAGTAAATTTGAGTTTTATTGATTCCCAAGCGGTTCTTGGAAAGATGAACAATGCAGGAGATGGTTAGCTGCCGGGAAGAGAAAAAGTGAATAACATCATAACCCTAATTTTAATCCTTTAATTGATATTTTTCTAATAGAATACAGTTTGCCTATGCTTATTTAATTTTGTTCAGTGCCAATGAATCGCCATGGAATCCAAAACCAAGTGATTTGTTAAAGAATCTGATTTCAATTAGAACGGTCAGAGCCCCTAAAGTTGCGAACGCTAGGTGGCGCTGATGTCGTTCACGTTCTCAAGCATCACGCTATGACCAATATGAGCAGAGCAGCAATTAAAAATGTTGTCAAATCGGGAAACTCTTCTTGAGAGCTTGCGTTGCGTGCGCTGCGTAAACGGTTTATATTACGCAAAAATGATGTATGACGGAATTGTTACTCATGAAACGTTCTAAAATAAAGTCCGCGACAGCCTATATCTATCTTTTAAGGTTAACTCATCATAACCTTTTTTATGGAAATCAAATGGTTTTTAATTAATACATTTTATTTTTCGTGTAGGAAATAGAGTTAGATTTTGAGTACCTAGCACTACTGAATTGTGCGCGCAGCGTCATGTCTCGGTCTGAGCTAGGAAAAGTTCGTTGAAAGTTAGGAGTTAGGAGGTACGAAATTTGCCTGGCCAGCCAGTTTTGAATAAAATTTTATGATTTCTACGCCTATGAAATTTAAGTAAGCGCCCTCTCTAGATTTTGACGTGAACTTAATCGACGCCACCTCATTATTTTGTTGACTGTGTTCAGCTACTCCCCAATAGATGGCAGTATTTTGAACTTATTATCTGCATTGAAATTGCTTTTTCCTCTGCTCGCTAGGTGGCAGTGTTTTCAACTTCAGTCATTGAAGTTGGAAATTTTTTGCCAGAGAAATTTTACATATTTTAACACACATTTATACTAATTAGCATTGTATGAAAATGCAATTCAGGTTAGACTGCCTATAATTAGATTTTAATATTCTTGAACGTTTTGAATAAAAGTTTATTGACTTCCCTTACGGAATCTAATAAAGCGCCCTCTCTAATTTTTAGCACGAACTAAATTAACACTCACTTATTACAATGTTGACTGAGTTTAGCTACTACCCAATAGATGGCAATATTTTGAACTGTACAGACATGTTGCTTTTTCGTCTTATCGCTAGATGGCAGTTTTACCAATTATCAAGATTCAAGGTATGCCAAATTATTTGGACAACGCAAGATATGACTATTATTTATTATAACATAATTTTTATAACATACATTCACACAATTACTAAATAAATGCAATTTAGCATTAACTCTTGAACGTTTTGAATTAAAGTTTATTTTGCCTTCTTTTACTTTATTTAATAAAGCGCCCTCTCTAGTTTTTACTGTGAACTAATTCCACACTCACTTATCACACTGTTGACTGAATTTAGCTACTCCCTAATAGATGGCAGTATTTTAAAAATATTACATTAAAATTTGATTTTTCCTCTGCTCACTAGGTGGCAGTGTTTTCAATTTCATTTATTTAAGTTTTGCCAGAGATATTTTACTATATTGTTATAACACATATTTATACTAATTACTAACATATTTATACTAATTAATTTAAGAAAATCCAATTTAGGTTAGACTGCCTTTAATTAACGGTTAATTCTTGAACATTTTGAATAAAAGTTTATGGTCTTCCCTTGAATCGAATAAAACTATCTTTGACTAAGTTTAGCTACTCCCCAATATTTTGAACAAAATGTATTCACTGCTCGCTATATTATTCATCAAGTTTCTGATTTGCAGTCGTTTCGGTGTGAACGTGGGTGTGAACTGACCGTAATTTAACATCAATTAACTGGTACGTTTTAATATGTCAATCTTAAGCTAATGTCAAGAAAGTTCGTCAATCAATTCCTATATTAATTTGCGTTTAAATAGATGTGGTTATTATAAATGAGTATTGTGATGAGTATCTACGATTTACCATTTACCAGTATTTACTCATGTGGATATAAGCTAGTCAAAATGATAGACTTAAAGTATGGACTGCGCAATATCTATCTAAAATTGACCCCACTCAACTAGAAAGTGAGTAATCGAGGAACGTCACATATACTTATGAGGGCAGTATGTTTCTGGTACAGGAAAGAGATCGGTAGTTTTTTATCTGTCAGTTAGATAGCTAGGGAAGGCCATTGAGATAAAAGTACGGGGAAGGCGCCGCGCAGCAGTCCATCTTTTTGTGTCTATGGTCAAAATCAACGATAAAACGCAAAGCATGGAGATTCTCATTTTTTTTGTATGTTGTTTGGACCCTATATGGCTATACATACCATCACATACCATGCATACCATGCATAGAATACCCAAATTTGCATCCCACAAAAAGTTAAAACTCAACAAATGTGACGTAATTTTACAAAAACAACCTTTAGAAATGCTTGTAGTT
This sequence comes from Agrotis clavis, assembly GCA_954870645.1. Taxonomy (NCBI): domain Eukaryota; kingdom Metazoa; phylum Arthropoda; class Insecta; order Lepidoptera; family Noctuidae; genus Agrotis; species Agrotis clavis. The sequence continues at coordinate 15,959,956 of OX940939.1, read as the reverse complement.
TTTGGTCGACCGCCTCTCAAACCTGTAACTTCTTTTTATTAATATTAAAAAGAAGTGAAAATCGGAAATCCAAAGATTTTTTAATGGGGATGGCAACTGGGAAACGAATGGCGCTAGCTAGTATAGTTAGTTCGTTAGTTCCAAGCATCGTCATTGGTTCAAATCTTATAGGTACTTCAAAATAGCTTACTACCTGAGGGCGTTTACGCACTACGTCCGATCCGAATCCGATCCGAACCCTGGAAAAAATATCACGGACAGAATTCGGAAATTGCTTACGCACTACTCCGATCTCTGACAACCAGCCGCAAACCCCCCGCCCGCCCCACTGCCTCTCTGCTCGTACGCAGCTCGGATTCAACTCGGACGCAGTGCGCGAGCGTTCATACAAATAATACTATGGCTACTTCGGTCCGTCATTTTTTATCCAAAACGGAGATTCTCGGATGACGGAAAGAAATCAGATGACGGAGATCGAATCTAGTGCGTAAACTACCATAGAAATAGTTCTACGGCTACGACAGACCGTATTTTCACGGGTTCGGATCGGACGTAGTGCGTAAACGCCGTCATTGGTCGGATTAGGACTTAGCTATGGTCGCGCCATCTACAATTAGATTTGACCGGCCTTCCCCATTTCATTAAAATACTTTTTATTACTGACAACATTACAATAAAATTTCATTTTTTGCCGGTGGCCTAGGAAATCCAGAAACATCAAAACACCATTATCAGAGGCACTGTCAGTGTCACACGGTAATCATAATAATGTTACCAAGTAAAAAAGATTTCCCATAAAGTGCGGATACAATATTTTTAAACATAAAACAGCACAGTAGAGTAGATATCAAGGCGCAAGGGCGTGTATGCGTGTAGTCAAGTAGAGCACGTACACTGTGTCATTCAAAAGAGCAGATTAAATTAAAAATGCCTCTTTGCACGTGTTGCAACCTCAGGATATTTGATTGAATTACATCCGAAACTTCAGAATGTGACCAGTCCCATGTTAGTAAATTTATTTACGAAACACTGTGGGGTACCTTTTTTTTTTGTGTAGCATAATCATCAAATGCGTCCTCCCGCCCTGGGTGGGGCGGAAGGGACTGTCAGACTCTTACTGACTAAAATCCACCCGTGTTCCTTCGGATGCCCTTTACGTTCCGGGGCCACGGTATCCTGAATTAAGAAAATTCCGCGACCCCAGCAGGCATTTGGCCCCATAAGGGGCCCCGTCGGTGACGCGTGAAACACGACGCGCCACTGACCCGGGCGTGGTCCTTGGTCGGACGGCGAACTTACCCATTACTCACCGCCCGCAAGCCCGCTCCGCCGCTGTGCCCTCTGATATTCAGAGGGACCCGCGTTGGAGCGTCCACCCGACAGGCTATTCGCATACGGGCAAAGAGACTTCTTAGGCACACAGTGCCTAACGAAGAGTTTTTGCCCGCATCCCAGGGTGCACCGGCCCGAAAAACTGGTCTTCCCCCCGGACGTATCCGAGAGGGAACTCCAGTCCACGGGCTCACGTGGAGGTTTCCTGTCTTAGCACCCCACTGTGAAGTACTTGAGAAAAATATAAACGTTCCATTCGTACCTTACGTACACAGAACTTTAAAAAAAAAAACATGACCACTTCACGTGTACACTTTCTCTGTGCCTGTAGCATAAACTTAGTTTAGAGTTTTAGGGTGCGTACACATCTGTCGAATTCGCCGCAAATGCGCAGCTCGCACGCAATTTGCGAGCTGCACGCGTGCAGATAGCGCGCCGCGCGCGCGCAGCTCGCAAACGGCGCGCGAGCTGCGCATTCGCCAGATTTGGACGCACCCTTAGAGATAGAGACGCCCGTCTCTATCTCTAAGGGTGTAGCAGTAGCTGCGGATATAGAGATAGAGACTCTTATCTATCTATCCGCAGCAGTATCAAGCGTCTCTATTAGAGAGACACACGGACCAAGACGGACGGATGCCTAATAAAAATTAAGTTCTTCTGGGGAAATTTTTAACTTCGCAGTAGCAACCTGTAGCGGCTGTAGCACCCATGAAATCTTACGCATGTGTACCGGACCTGTGCGGTGACGTGAGTTGCATTGCAGTTGAACTGTTGAAGTTTCATCACTTTATATTAGTGGTCTTCGTGTGAAAGAATAATTGAATCAATATCCTATTGAACTTTAGTTTGCCGTTAGCTAGAAGAAATAAAATGGAGAACCTTTCAATAGGTAAGTTTTTTTTAGCTCTTTTGTATTTATTCTAACCTCTGCGCACACGTATGCAACACATTCCTTTATTTTGTAGGAGAGATATACACGTCCGATAAGAAAGGTAGTGATGAGACCGGGGATGGGTCTGAAGCAAAGCCGTTCAAGACTGTGTTACAGGCCATGCGACACGCTGGCAAGGAACCTTTCCCCACGATTTACGTCGACGCGAAAGATGACACGAAAGTGTACGAAGTTGCGGCAAAATCTCAGCTGAAAAAAATTCATAAAATCTGGGTGAGAGAAGGACATAAGGCTGCTGACAAAGCGAGAGCCGAGGACGAGAGCAATGAGAAAAGGCAACAGAACCTTGAAGAGGCTAAAAAAGTTGTAATTAAAGAGGATCCTAATCTGCCTAAGGCTACAATCATAAAGATATCAGAAAGTGAGTAGCTTAACATGTTTTATTTCATGATATTATGCACAACCATGTAAAAAATAATGTAACATGGCCAGTGGCCCAATAATTCCTGACTTGGAGTAGAATTCCCTGCCAGAATCTTTATTTCCTGAATTCTAAAAGCTACAACCTTACGGTCTTATAAGTCAAGGGTTACTCCTAGGGAAACTGCTTCATTATCCACTTGTTGAAAAAACACATGTTGTTAGTTTTGGGTTGGAGTTGGAACCGTCTGGGTTCCAATTCCAAGGTATCCACCACATGTGACTGTTCATAAATTACCCTAGGCTGATAAAATTTTCGTTTTTCTTAAAATTACATTAATATAGTGGAAAATATGAAAGATGGGGCCCCCCATGGGGGGCCGAGGTAGAGCCCCGCCTCCGCTCAACCTCCGTGGCGCACGTTCCATTGACATACTGCGACCTATATTATTTTGTTTAGTAAAATATCCAAAAGAAAACCACATGCCTCAAAACAAAAAATCAAAGACTTGTGACAGCTACCAATATACACTGGACTTCCTTTTTTGTGGATTAAAGTCCAATTCTTCTCAACAAGATTGGTGAAAATCATGGTTTTTTTAAAAATAATATTTCTTTTATTTGATTAAAATCATTTAATATATTATTATTTAATTGAATATTCTTTTAGTAGTCAGTTACCTATGTATTTAAAAAAACAATATTATGTCATTAATTTTTTATTTTAAATTCATGTTTTCATAAAAAAATCACTTCATTCGCTGCAATTAAAATATCTGATTTAAATCATATCAAACCTGGTTCTCGAAGAGAGAAAGCTTTTATCCCAACAGTGGCAACATTCTAGCACAGCATTATGCCTATGACTCTGCATACTCAATAGGTATTAGGATAAAATCATCATAATTATAATTATGCTCTTTTTAAAAAGTTTAGTAGGAGTATAAAATTGCATTTGTCAATAATATTAATTATATCTCCTGTGTCGATCATAATAAAACTCACTAAATACACTAAACTTTAGCAACTGAACACCGTGGCAAGCGAATATGTGTGCGTGGCTGGGTGCACCGGCTGCGTCGCCAAGGGCGCGCGCTCACCTTCCTGACCCTTCGCGATGGCACCGGCTACCTGCAGTGTGTGCTGCATGGGCTCCTGTGTCAGACGTACAACGCGCTAGTACTCTCCACAGAGTCCTCCGTCGTCATCTATGGACAACTGGAGGTGGTGCCTGAAGGGAAGATGGTGAGTGTTCTATTGCTTAGTGATCGTGATGATGCCATTTTGGCCCCAGTGAATACATTTGATGGTATTCTGGAGTGTATGCTGAGAGCTTTGTTAGTATACTGCTCTTTCACATGCGCTCTGGTGACGCGCATATCCAACTTGCTGATAAACTCCGAGCACAAAGCTTACGCAGATCCAGACCTCAAAAAAGGATGTGGGTACAGCCACCCGGAAATGCTTCAAGTGCTAGTCGGAGTATGAATTAGCTCATAAACTCTCTCTCTGTATCAGATGTTTTCTGATGATTTTAAAAGTAAGCTCAATGAGTTCAAATTAATGTACATTTCTAGTCCGAAGAAAAATCTATTGAAGAGCGAGCTTAGTGACCTTGATTTAGACCTTTGCGTAATATTTCAACATAGTTTTTTAATTTAAAAGAGAGCTCGGAAACTTTAAGTTTCTGGATCGTAATAATGGAAGCCTTCTATTTCTATTGAACGACGAATGCAGCGAGCTCGGAATAGTTTGGTTTTCTGGACCGATTACCCAGGATTGCATTTTGTCACGCCCTAGAGTTGCAATCATACAAATGGCCCACCAGGTACAAGTCAACATTTGAATCAAACTAGAAAAGTCTTATAAATCAATCTGCACTGTCCTTGCTTGGTATTTACATTGAAGCTACCTCTTTAACAACAACATGTAAATGCAGGCGCCGGGCGGCCACGAGCTGACGGCTGACTACTGGGAGCTGATCGGTCTCGCGCCACCAGGTGGTGCCGACGCCATCCTCAACGAAGAAGCCTTGCCTGATGTGCAGCTTGACAACAGGTAACAACTAGAAAACTAACTGTACTATTAAGACTGGTTCTGAATCGCAGTAATTGCAAGTGATTGGGATAGGCCTTAGTCCAGCAAAGGATGACACAGACTAAAGCGCATTTCACACAGAGCGGGCGCGGGTCGGGCGCGGGTCGGGGCGGGAGTACGGCGGGTCTAGTTCTTTGTATTTAAATGGAAGACTTCACACTGAAAGCGTGCGCGGGTCGGGCGCGGGGCGGGTCCGGCCCCGAAACGCGCCCGCTTTCTGTGTGAAATGCGCTTAAGGGTGAGGCCAAACGAGCGTAATTTTGTGAGTCGTGAGTCGCAGAATTTCGGTCGCTTTCATAGAAAAAGTCATTTACGACGCAAAATGAGTGGTCTGCTACGTACCACGAAATTACGCGAATCACAACTCAAAGTGTCTAAACACACTATGCCGAGGATACGCGACGGAAGTTCGGCATGATTACGCCTGCAATGCTATTTGAATTACTGGCGACACATTATGCCGAAATTACGTTGCGTTATAGCGTACAGCCGAACTTCAGTCGGGCGTATAAGTTCAGCGGAAATTCGGCGGCAACGTATTCTGTATTTAACCACAGCTAACTCACTGTATAATAAGCAACTGAATTTCTGCCGCGTAAGTTCGACACTTATGGTGTGTCATCAGCCGAATACGTTGGAACGTAAAATCAGCCGCGGAACTTCGGTCGCGTACGTTCGGCATAGTGTGTTTAGACACTAAAATGTACGCTCTTCTGGCTTCAGTCTAATAGTATCATTGAAATCTGAACATAGTTTTGAATTACATACATTCTTTCCCCAAATATGTTTCGTTTTGTTCCTTTTAACTATTTCCTTCTTTCTATTCTGTTTATTATCTTATTGGTCACCTCAGACCGAGACGTGCCGCTGCGCGCACATTTCAATAAGCAACTCAAAATCTAACTCTATTTCCTACACGAAATATATACCATACGCAACGCTCAGCGCAGCGTGGCGCTGCGCTGCATTTTAATATTAAAAATCTATTTTTATTTACACACGAAAAGATACACATTTGCAGTATCGATGTGTCACGTCGCGCGTCGCGCCGTGTCGCGTCTCGGTGTGAACTAACCGTAGAAAGCGTATCTCACCGCAGAGCGTCATCGTGCAGGCACATGGTGTGCCATACTCTCAAATGCTTCATTTATGTGTAAAAAATATAGATTATAATTATGGTGTGTAAATGTAAAATTTTCATTTTCATAATCGGTTATGATGTGAGTTATCAAAAATACAGGTCGATGTTAAGTGGAAACTAGGACCATTATAAATTATAACATTGAATTATCTTTCCCAGACACATAATGATCCGCGGTGAGAACACGTCGAAGGTGCTGCGCGCGCGCGCCGCCGTGACGCGCGCCTTCCGCGACCACTTCCAGTCTCGTCGCTACACGGAGGTGACGCCGCCCACGCTCGTGCAGACGCAGTGCGAAGGTGGCAGCACACTCTTCAAGTTCAGCTACTTCGGGTCAGTGCTCAATGTTAATGCGAATTTTGTTTATAGCCAACCCATAACAACTATTTCTATTGAGCCCGAAACATGCAGCGTAGTTGACAATCGTTCAACAGTTGGATGGATGATTTTCAGATGCGTAATAAGCCTTTGCGATAAGAATACGATCGTCAATTAGCCCCCATTCGCACGAGCGCTTTTTTAACGTGTGTTAAAAGCGCCGAAATAGAACAAATGCATTCCCATGTAAATGTTAATTCATTAACGCTTTTAAAGCTCGGCGCTTTTTATCGGGCTGTTTTTAAATGCTGGGCGGTGACATATAAGTTCTATTCACCGTTTGGTTCAAATTCAGCGCTTTTTTGACGCCCAATAACAAGCGCACATGCGAATTACTCTGCTAATGGCGCATCCACACATGCCGCCGGGTTTGCCGCCGGCTTTCAAACCGCCTTACCACTCAATTTGCCGCCGGCTTTACCGGCGGTCAGCAGATGCCGTTAAAATGATGTTTTTATATGAATACGAAGCCGCAAGCAAACTGCCGCCGGCAACCAAAAGCCGCGCGTGCCGCGGCTGAGATGCGGCAAATGCCGGCGGCACGGCCGCCGGCCATGCCGCCGGCCGTGCCGCCGGGCATGTGTGGATGCGCCTTTACAGTAGCATGAAAAGTATGAATAGCAAAAAAAAACACAATATATTGTTGTAGTAAATGTTATTTTCATATATTTATTGATTGTTTATGAGTGTGCCAGTATTAATCAAATGACATGGGAATAACTAATTAGATGGATAACAGCGATTCAGAAATGCGGACTGTAACACTAAATTGAAAGTATTTTGTATTGTTTTGGCTATAAAGCAAGTTTTTTTTTTTCATTACTTGTTATCATCCAAACAACTATTTAGCTGACCCTATTTAGATTTGGCAATTTGGCAGCTATGACGAAAATATGGCGCTATGCTAATTATTTGAGTATACTTTACAGCGACGAGGCATACCTGACCCAGAGCTCCCAGCTGTACCTGGAGACGTGCCTGGCCACGCTGGGCGACGTGTACTGCATCGCGCAGTCCTACCGCGCGGAGCAGTCGCGCACGCGCAGGCATCTCGCTGAGTACGTATCTACTAACTATATCTGAGGAACTATTCTATTAAATGCGATTTGTATCCGTCATGTCTGTAGAGTAATATAATTTGGCCCTGTCGTATAATATCACTTTTGCTAGCCCGCTAACTATTATTATATTAGTTCACCTACGTTATGAGAGCAACATAAATTTTATGATTATGATTTCAGTCTTTTGCTAACATTACTTTGTATCCTGTTCAGGTACAGTCACGTCGAAGCAGAATGTCCGTTCATCACATTTGAGGACTTGCTGTCTCGGCTGGAGGACCTGGTTGTGGACGTGGTGGACAGAGTCCTCGCCTCGCCCGACGCGCATCTCGTCTACGAGCTCAACCCTAACTTTAAGGTAATAAATCAAAGCATTTGTTTCAAGTAGGCAGTTACAGGCACTTTGTTACATGATTCATGTTGAGATTATATACTAACTATTTAAAAACAATGTAGCAAAGAAAAGTGTCTATGACAAATATAAAAAAAAAGATTCAATTAATCATTAAAAACCGTAGCATCTGAAAGATGATAGTAGTTTAAATTAAATTATAATAGGCACATTTTCATAATATGATGAAAATGTTTTAAAAACTGTGTAATGCAATTTTTGCATCGGGTTTATGTATTATTTGCATATTGTTTACCTTTTTGATATTCTGCTTGTTTTTTTTTTTAATAGTCTTTGAAACTTTTTAAAGGCCCGACTTGAATCAGATTTGAAAATTAATTGAGTAAATAAAAATATGTATATAATTTATTTCCAGAGACCCAAGAAGCCGTTCAGACGTATGGCGTACACGGAAGCGATCGAGTACTTGCGTGAACACAACATTACCAAGGAAGATGGCTCTTTTTACGAGTTCGGAGAGGTAAGTCAATTTATGAGCTCATAAATTTCAGAAAACCAAATTAGTAAATATGTGTAATAAAGTGCTACGAATATTCATTTGTAAATTCAGACTAATATAGTCTGAACTGTTTTAAATCCCTCTGTATGAAATTAATTTTGCAAGTAAATTAGTGTATATTTATATTTTTCCTTGTCTGCATTTCTCTTGTCTTTGAAAAAAGAAGGTCTCTCAACCGGTGTTGTGTCTGGTGGGTATTCTATCCGAGAGTTTTTTTTTTTATTGTTGCCCCACTCTAGGAATTTCTTCCTGTATCGTGGGTACGTTTACAAACAGAAACCCGCATACACAAACACCCAGACCCAACAGATGTTACTGTCGCGTTTTTCTAATGTTCGTAATGAACTTTCGCAGTAACGTACTTGGCGGTAATGAACTATCGCGATAACGTACTTCGAAGTAACGAACTTCGCAGTAATGACGTACACTCTTCTTAACTCATGATTCAGGGATTTCACTATTATTTCTACTATTACTCTATAAATGTCGCTATTTTGCTTTTTGTTGATGTCTTAACTATATTCGCTACATTATTTATAATATGTATACTCTTCTTCTGAAGGATATTCCCGAAATGCCAGAGCGCAAGATGACAGACGCGATCGGCGAACCCATCCTCCTTTGCAAGTTCCCGGCTGAAATCAAATCGTTCTACATGCAACGTTGTGCTGATGACAGGAGGCTCACTGAGTCCGTTGATGTGCTGATGCCGGGAGTCGGCGAGATCGTGGGAGGATCCATGAGGACATGGGACTACGACGAGCTGATGGAAGGTAATTATATGTCAAACTTACAAGAACTGTCGGCGTCCATAGATAAATGCCTTGCTGTCAGTGTAGTGGTTAAATGCTACGGCGAAGTATATGTTTTAGGTGTTATTCCAAGGTCGGGTAAAGTGTTACTGGGTTCTTTGTTAGGAAATTCTCAGTAGCAGCATGTCTAGATTTGTGTTATGGTAAATTCGGTAGAAAACTTGTCTAGAAACGTAAAATCAAAATAAATAATTGTGTAAAAAACTACCTTTCGGTACCGAAAAATCAATCGTTCAAAAAATCAAGTGGCACTGCACCCGTGCCTGCCTAAGGGCGTGGACCCATGTCTACGGTGCGGCGCCGTTTGCCGAGCAACGGTACGGCAAACATTCAAACGTTAAGCGCCATATACTTGTTGAGCGGGTACGTGCCGGTACACGACGCCGTGGCGCGGCACGGCGCCGCGGCTTCCGCCGGCGGCGGTGCCGTACCGTTGCACGGCAAACGGCGCCGCAGCGTAGACATGGGTCCACGCCCTAAGCCACTGCTTAAACAGACGTGATTTCTATATAAAAAAAAAAAATGATATTTTTTTTTTTATAAAAAAGTCGTTCGGCCGTGCACGAAAGAATCCTTCGACAACTGAATCCTCTTTTGTTGCAGGCTACAAGCGCGAGGGCATCGACCCCAGCCCGTACTACTGGTACACGGACCAGCGCAAGTTCGGCTCGGTGCCGCACGGCGGGTACGGGCTGGGCCTGGAGCGCTTCCTGTGCTGGCTGCTGGACCGGTACCACATCCGTGAGGTGTGTCTGTACCCGCGCTTCCTGGACCGCTGCACTCCTTAAGTCGGAGGGTGTGGACTTAGAAGTAGCAGTGTTGTTATATCGGCGCAATACGAAACAAGTAGGTATAACAAAATATAGGAATGAATCACATTGTACATTATTTATAATACTGCTATTTCTAATAAAAAAAGTTATTCAAACTGTAATAAAAAAAAAATGTTTTGTGTTCAGTGATCGGTTAAATAGATTGCCTTTGCATTTAAATATTCACGCTCGATTTATGAGCTATTAATTAAAGCTATTTGCTGATATCTACTGCATTATACTAAAGCATTTTGTGCAATATCATAATAATGTTGGATTTAAGTCTAGTATTCAGTAGTCAGTAAAGTTGTTAGAAAAATATTTGATCTGAAATGGTTTTGTGAAATGTATGAAAACAACTGGTTTTGTATAAATGGACTGACTTCTTTCATTGTGCCATCTGTAAAATGGTACAACTGTTTCTATATGTATTTTGACTGTTTTAGTTAATTTATTATTCTAAATTATTAAAATATTGTCGTTAAGCATTTCATGACACAGCTAAAAAGGTTATTTTTGTTACAATCATCATTCATCAGCATTTTTATGCATTCAAAATGGGAATGTAAGCATTCCATGTTACACTTGCATTGTACTTCTTTATTTAATTTAAATACAGTTCCATTCATGGATTTGTGACTTTCATTTACCCAAGTCTTACCCAAGTTGTTAAACTTTCCCTACATTTCGGTTTTTCGTTACTTTGGGACAATCGAAAATAGCAGGAAACTAAACTCATAATATTCTTTAGTGGTATGGTCAATAAATGGTGGTGTTATTGTCCACTGTGGGATGGGATTGTGTTGCAGTCAAATCTTCTTGATTTATTTTGATCAAGATAATCAAGATCAGCAGATCACCACTGGTTATAACATTCCTCGTTCTCGAGATTACTAGTACATTTGATTGCTTGTAGCCAGCGATTTGAGTAAATATAATAGCCATTATGAAGTAATACAGCTTGTTGATAAATGGTGGTCATTAGCCAAACTTCTTGTATACTTGTGGCTCATGTCTCTACACTAGGACGATTTTTTTGAGTAGCCCAACCTTACCTATAATTTATGCTCATACTCAAGGTCTGTGTCGCAAGTAGAATCTATAGTTGTTTTGAATTAAATGTTAGATAAAAAAAAAATAGTTATAATTAAGTATTTTTTTATTTTTATACATAAAAAATAGTACAATGATAGCACGATATATAAGGCAAGGTATCCTTTGGTATAAAACTATTTGCTATCAACATAATGACAATGTTTATAATATTACATTAAAATATCTAAACTTAAAATCACATTTGTGGTCGGGGTGATCTTACTATTAATGATAACCCGATTATCTTATGAGTATTCACCTCAAACATTCTGATAATATTAAATGCATTACTGATTTTACATAAATGAAGTACTTAAGAGGAAAATAACTAAGTACTTACTCAATAATTTATCACACAACAGGATATCCACAAAAAAAAACTGGGAGTCAATATGGTTGTGTCAATGTTTTAGGTTTTAATGGAGATTATATTTAGGAGTTTGGCTTCAGTCAATACCTACGCTTGAATTCAGAATCTTAGCTAATTTACTCGTATTTTACAAGTTTAACTAACGACTTCAGTTTTATACTTACTCAATTTTGGAGAAACGGTTTCCAGTGATAAATACCTCAAATATGGTTGCAGTGGGATTTGAACTTTTTCTTAGTCGATATTAAGTTGTAATTCCAAAACTCGATATCAACGACGATAAATTACTAGACTCCGCATGCACGATCTAAGGAATAAAAACTATTCTGTCAAATCGCTGAGGTACTACGTAAGCGAGGGGGACGGGGTACTGCGTTGTGATTGGCTAACTCAAGGTCTGTTCTGTCTCAACGTATGTTTACGACTCACAGGAGTGCATCGAGTGGTCGAAATGAGATGGATATAAGACTTTTTTGCCTAATGTATTGACAGACATAGGTCGCCTGTTATTAGGAGTCTAGTAATATATCGTTGCTCGATATACTAACTTAGATTCTAAGTTCGAAGCGATCTCGCGTACTATGGCTACTTGTACTTAGAGCTACTTGATCGTAGAGTTGTTTCAAGGCAGCCACTCAGCGTCGTCTTTGACGGAGTAGGCGCGGCCACTGGGCGCCTCGGTGAGGTCCTCCTTACTGCTGGCCACCTTGTGGTACACTGTCTTGCCGGCTTCTACGACGTATTCTACTCCATCAGCTGAAATTAGACGCTCAAGTTAGTACGGTTCTTCTTATGTTAGTAACTGGTTGTTTATCACGTGGCAAACAGGTAATGTGTTTTAGTGCAGAGAGATTTGTTTGCGGGGCCGATTGCTCAGGGAAACACCGTGAAGAGTTTTTGTCAGATGGCCCTATCATAACCTTTCCCGGAGAAATTTGTAATAAGGCCTCAGAATTCGAATTTTATCCCAAAAGTAAACTATAACCGCAAATTTGACCACCTCTCACATGGCTGATTTCCCAAGCCCATTGCAGATGTTTGATTTATCCCCTTTTACAACCGACTTCCAAAAGATGTAAGGTCTCAATCTCTAGATTGATATTTCTTTGCTCACCGATAGCACTGCCAGTCTTCCTGACGGCCTGTCCGATATTGTGTGAGGAGAAGGTCTCTGGGTCGATGTTGATGTTGACGCCCTCGGTGCCGTTCAGGTGGGAGGGGCAGTCGTTCTGAGAGATGATGGACAGGTCATACGGGTCCACGCCGAATGAGGCCAACTTGTTGCGCATCTATGGTAAGCGAAAATGGAAATTAGGATAAAAAAGTACTTAACAATACAATTTAAATACTGATAAGTAGATCATGGTTCTTGTTAAGGCAGTTTTTCGTTCGTTGTTGCATCATCAAAATGTCGATATCACAATGTTATAACTGTCAACATAAAATTAACAACCGAGAGCCTTGACAATACTTGACATGTCAACAAATCCAAGATTTGGCACAAAAAGCGGTGGATACTTTTGGACACGCTGTCTAAAGTTACGTGGTTTCTTCTCCTTTCATCGGTAATTTGAACACCGTTCTCTATCCATCTTCTATTAATTTTGTGTTGAACATAAAAATCGAAATAACAATTTAGTAACACGAATCCGGCACAGTCGGAAGTCGTCGTGGTAGACCACGTAGAAATGACGATCTGAACAAAACCAATAGCCAGTACCTTACCTAATCCACTTTAGCCTTGGATAGAAGAAACTGAAAGACATGGAAGAGAGGTCTTTGTCCAGCAGTATACAGTATGATTTTGTAGACAAGGAAAACTTTAGCCATTGATATAAGAAACTTACTTTGTCGATGTAAATCTTGTCGAGCTCCTTAGTTCTTGACAGTATGGTGGCTGATCTACGGTGCGCAAACGCCATCTTCTGGCAAGTGAAGATGACGGCGTGAGATGTGTAGTCAGTCATTACGACAGTATAGCTCGCTGAACCAGCCACGCCTGAAAAATACACATAATTTCGTTAGAATATAAGGCATATACACCTGTAAAAGGATTTATAACTGTTCAGCGATGTGTTTGCGAAAATAATTGTTCATTTTAAATATGTACGAGTACTTACTCAGAGGAAATCTGACTTTCATTCTAGCAGGGACAGCTGGGTCTGGTACTGTTAATATTCCAGTATACCTGCGGAAAATAGAAAGTCTCAAATAAAATCCAAACCTGCTTGCAGAAACAATGTAGAAGCTGCGAATTAATACAGCTACAGTACTAGCAGTGCCAGCTATATACTAATAAGGTAAACGTCAGAGGGCTTAGGGTATTATTGTCATGATTTTTTTTAAAGAATTCTAATGTTATGCACCTTAACTTGTAACTGGGTGGTCCTAAGATTAGCAGTTTTCTCTGCAATACTGAACTCATTCAGAGACGCCAGGATACCTTCAACTAATCCGACTCGAATCGGTTTCACTTTAAAAGAATAAATATTAACGTAGTAAGACATACCTGTAGTCATGCTTCAGAGGAGTAAGTCCCAAGATGAAGTGTTGTGACATCTGCTCCAGTTCGTATCTGCCGGGCTCGTCCGTCTTGGTAAAGTTGTACGTCATGCAGTGCGAGGCTGTCGACGTCTTCTGTACGACGTACCATACACCCAGTAACTGTAGACCAAATACATATTTTATCAGATACAGGTACTACACATACTATCTAGGATTTGTGGTAAAGAGGAATGCCCAAAAATATATGGAGCAAAAACCCAGAATCGATTAAAACGACTTATGTGTGGCAAGGTAGAGTATACATACTATAACCCAAATCCAATAATAGTTTTCGATTAAACCATCACCAAGTAAAAAAAAATTGTAACTGATAAGTTACGATTTTTTATAATGTTTCAATTAGTCAACTACCTATATAAATAATGTTTCAAATCAGCTATTTCCTTAAGTTTGCCGTATATGATTACTTCCCAGAATTTGATCCTTATTAGCAACACTATCGAATGGTGTAATAATACAGGGGGAGTTTTTTTTTCCAAAATTAGCGGGTTTGATTCCTGGCCAGGATTACTGATTTTTCTAAATCCAATGATGCAGTTTTAGTTTTCGTCAAAATTGGGCTCGAAATTCCTTTCAACGTTTTTTGATATTCCTCATAGTTTCGGATATAGCCATCCACGCCCAGTTGAAAAATTTTCAACCTGTATATGCTGCTGGCCTGTTTGGTTATGGTTTTATGCGAAACGAATAGCGTATTTATGTCCTCTGACTTAAAGTCTATTTTGTTGTTCATAAATTATTTTAATCGACTCTGGGTTTTTTTGGGCATCCTTCTTTCATACTGCAAAAACTGTTGTTTCTGGAAAGTTGATGTGACCAACGACTATGCAAGATGTCTCTGTGTCTGTCAATATAGTTATTATAAGATAATGCCCTGTTAGCAAGATGATATAAGCGTGTACCCAAGAGTGTGCTGGACCAACGCTTAATTAACACTTCCTAAGCAATGATATTATAAGTAAAAATTCCTAAGATGAAGATTATTTATTTCTGAAAGGTGCAGTAGCACATGGTAAGGAAGGTAATTATAGAAACGAAAGCAGGTAATAAGACTAATAAGTTGTCAAAACAATAGTAGCACTTCATAACATGAAGAACAATAGAGTTTGTGAACATTGTTCAATACACAGATGGAATTAATTCATACACAGTAAACCGGTCGCTTTTATGTATGCTAAATGCACTTATGGATTTCAATAATATGTATTTCGATCAGAATCCGTGCCTGTTTGACTGCAAACGCCTCGTCTTGGTACATTGAAGTTAAACATAACTGGCAAAATGTGAAGGGACTGTACACAAATGGCTACTAAGCTGTAAAACTAGTAGAAGCTGACCGTTTAGTGTGCGGAAAGATCATATAAAGCGAGTCCAAGACAAACTGGTTTTGTTATAGCTTGATGTGTAGCCGTGTGTACTAAGACCTATACCTCAGTAGCCTCGGACAAACCCTTCGAGGAATAAATATTACAGACGTGATGACATGTAAACCTCGTTTTTGCTTAAAATAAACGCGTTTCAAAGAAAACAGTAACGTAGGTACATGCCTTATCTACATCATCTATCGACAACTACATAATTAACATCTAAACGACTAATAATGATGTGATGACTAACTCTACATGCTAATAAAGTCTGCATTATTTTGAGAATCGGGTGTTGTGAAAGTCGGTGAGCTGACAATAAGATACGTTGACGAAACATTCCCTCACTGTATGAGTCACAGAGGCCTGTTGATGAATGTTATCGGAAGTATAGTCGGGTCAAATTCTCGTGTTTATAATAAGACACACATGCATTGTGAAGATGACACACGATATCAGTCTAAGTTTGTGACTGATAAATGGGAATAACTCGACGTCAACATGTTTATCTTAAACTAATCGTTGTATAGGAAACTACACGAGCATCAGCCGTCAAAGAATACAGATTAGGGATTTGGATGGAGATATTAAATTAATTTCGGACGTAAAAGGATGATGACTTTAGTTATAATCGGCCATGGAAATGTCGAGGATATATCACATTGACCTTGCACCATCCAATATTATAAATGGAGTTTAAAAAAAAACAAGCCGATCATAGCAGTTTCGTTACGATTGTCCGAAGAGCGTATGCTCGAATGATCTTATAACCGGCAGTTGGCCTGCTTTACATACTAATTTTACAGTTAGTATCTAGGTACTTACTCTTCTTTGGTAGTTGTAGATTGGGCTGTTCAGTTACGAAGCAAGTAAATATTTAAAAATGGCTCTATCTCCATTTATTTGGGTCTTGCCTTTTATTACCTAATTTATTACCTATATCTATGAGTTGGCAGTCAATGCCAACTCATAGATATAGGTAATAAATTTCCTGGCAGGTCTGTCAACACTATAGCTCTTTGTAAATCAGTTCACGAGATCACCCTTGTTATTCACACTAACTATGTCTCTCCTAAGTATACTTCTCTGGTTATTAGGTACCTAATAAATGAATTGAATCCAATAGGTGGAATCGTGTGAGTGGAAACTAAACTGATTCTAACTTTTTGTTCAATGTACTTTGTACCTATACTTTTTGCCATGCTTACAAATGATTATTATGATACAACAAACATTTAAGCAGGCACTCTAATTTCCTCATTTCTAGGCCGTAGCTTGTAAAATAAAAGATTTTTTGTTGATTAAAAAAACATAGGTACTTATGAGAAAGATTTTTATAGAAATAATAAACATTAACCGCTTTCAAAAACAAAGCCTTCATATATATTTCCGTGTTAGGGTTGAACCACATCTGGGAGCACGGAATCGCCTTTTTCCGTCGCCCTTTCTCTTTCTGTCGCTTAGAACTGCCGTTTGCTAGACCTAGACAGAAAGCATAATGCGATAGCACGCGGCGGAATCCTCGAGGCGGCCGCGTGCTATCGCATTGTCTCGGTCTAGCAAATGGCAGTTTTAAGCGACAGAAAGAGAAAGGGCGACGGAAAAAGGCGATTCCGTGCTGCCAGATGTAGTTCAACCCTTACTCGAAGGTTCTATACGATTCAGAGTAGTGGCACTTATTATACCTACCTAGATTTCTCGTAGTTCAGTTTGGGTACCTAACCTACCTATGGAAATTATTTCGTCTATATAAAAACCCTGATCTAAAATGGCTATGAAACAACCTTTTTTACAAGTCATAGTCGTCATTTTTATAATTTAAAAGTTAGTGAATTCAAAGTCCAACAGCGTTAATTTTATTGTGCGTTCATGTATGTATTATGCACGCATTTAGTCATAATGCGTGCAAGCCTACGGTAGGTACCTAGTGCAAAGTTTTGAGTTTTTTTTTTGGAAAAATGTGAAAACTAGAAAAGAAGTGATTTCTGAGATGACCACTAAAAAGCTTTGTGGAGAAAAAAGGAGATGTGGGTACTGCACCGACCAAATACGTACCTAATTGGGTTATGGCAACGACGACAAGTACATAATATGTGTGACATTGTCCCAGAACAGAACCAAAGCATCACCCGTATAATTAATTAACACAAGTTCATGTTAACCGAAGCGTACCAAACTAATTTAAATTATGATAACAGCAAACTGACTGGCGGGCATCACATCACACGTCCCTATGATCTGTTATCTACTCTGCTTTATGTACAAATACAAAGGTACGTACCTATCTAAACTAAATAGTATGTATGTCGGTATGCTAAAACGGTAGGAAAGACCCTGTAACGACATGATAACTGTGAAAGTACTGTGGGTAGTTGTCATTCCAAAACGACGGAGATCTCTAAGGAGAAGTTTTTCAATCAGAAAATTATTAAAAAGCCTTTGTTACCTACATCACGTTTGATAGATTAAATTTGATTGTTTACAGGGTACTGTACTGCCATGTATAATCCCTGAGGATTTACAGATTACACCCCATATCTGAATATGTACATAAACTGGTTTCTTAAAAACCAGTTTATTTACCTAAAATATGAAATGACAGTTTCCGGAAACAAGAACGTAATTTACATGAAGCAATATTCATCTGCTGTACCCCGACGCTGTTGAGACGATCGAGCGACCGGTAAAGTATTGTCTTATTGAACAACACGTAGGCATATTATATTGATTAATTTGCATAGATTAGATGTTCTCTTTGTTCCAAATACTCTAGTCACACTAGCAGATGCTCACGCACTTATTTGTAATCTCAAAAACTCGACCACAGAGCCGCTGATACCGGTAGAATAAAAAAAAACAATAACAAAAAGAAAACTTTTTTAAGCAGGTACATACCCTGTTCATTTCAAAGCCAGGCATAGGCTCGACCACGGGACACCCTCCCAGGTGGTACGTGTGGCTGAACGCACCCCCACATATCGCCAACAGCACCACGACTGCCGATAAACTGTACATTTTTTAAATTTTATACCGAGTATATAGGTACGTGATCACAGTTCGGCGCCTTGCCGGAGACTGGCCCGAGTATCGCTGAGTAGTCGTTATAAACCAATGGACTCCATCGACCTTTCAACACTGGCAATGCGTAGACCCAAGATTCCGAGAAGTGTTGTTGATCTAACGTTCATTCATAAAACTACGAATTCGTAACAGCTGATAAGTTGTAAGAGGCTAAAAGGAGCGTTATAGAACAAACAATTTGGATTATGGAAAAACATACTTTTTGTAACTTTGTCAGTTCTGCTTATCACTTTATCACAATACTGAGGTCAATTTGTTGGTAAAGATGATATTCATAACAACAAAGAGGAAAATGTTTCAAAATAGTCCAAATAAGTAAATGAATTATTTACTGTATGTGGGTAATTCACAGTACCTATACTTAGGTGTCAAAGGGTATCGTGCTAACCTGGACCTAATAAACGTAGGTACCTATGTGTGGATAATGTAGATCTCAGATAGGCAGTCGCTCTCTGTAAAATGCTAGCGTGAAGTCAACACCAACATAATTAAGTTGTAATAAAAATAATGCAGATGGTTCTGATTCAAACGAAATCTTAAAACCGCGTCTAAATGTGGACACGGTGTTTTGTCTCTGCGGTGTAGGGAGACTCCATCACGCCAGCGTTAGCTTATGCCCATCATGCATGAGAACGCTGCGATAGACTTAACTTTAACTGAGCAGTGTAATACTATCATCGTCATCTCTTCTATGTAACAGTAAAAAAATAAGTTAAAAATAACTAAAACCCGACTACCTACGACAAAAACGTGCACTGAAAAGTATAAAACAAGAACAATATTAATTTGATAGATATTGTGCTAGCCGTGGTCGTGTGCCACCTACCTAATGAAGATTGTGTGAAACAACCGTAGGTGGCACATGGCCACGGCTAGCACCCTTTAAGAGCGCTAGTACATACTGAAAGAACACAGTTTCTGTCAATTTGACATCGTGATGCCCCCCGCATAAAAACAAAACACTAACGAAACAGCTATGCCTCGTATACCAGGAAGAAAACAACATGAGCTTTTGCCACTTTTCTTTCGAATAAACAAAGTAAGATCCCGAGCTTCTAGACACTACTTATATTCTTAAACGAATGGATAATAATTATGATAAATGTATACCTATCAAAATAAAATAAGGGCCATTCATTATATTACACTTTAAACCGCACATTGTGTCACACTACGAATTGGATATATTTGTAATTTACAAAGTGTGCATTATAAAGATTAATTAATTCCATTTTATAATACGAGTAAATTATCTTGTTATGATATCTTTCAAGTGTTAATTTTGTTTCTAGTGGCTAATTTGAATTCATAACTTATTTCATTAGATTTTTGAAATTATTTAGAATTTACGATTTGGTGTTTAAAATTTTTCAAACTTTTTCTTTGACTTATACATCAAACAGTCATTTATGCCATCTATTCAGAGACATAATTATGGACGCAAAACCAGCCACTTGGGGTGATTACGGTGACATAGATAAGGAGATATAGCCAGAAGTGGTCGGTTTAATGCTCGAATATTTCCAACCAGTGGTACAAAATATTTGTCAAAAGAGACGGGTAATATCACCAAACGCCGTGATCCAGGAAGAAAGTGTGTAAGGCCCAAGAAGACCATCAAGTTCGTTAAACCGCGCAAAGAGAGCGATAATCTACTGCTCGGATCATACAAACTCCATTGCGACCAGCCACAAGCTCCCCTATAATTGATAAGATAATTTCGAATCGGCACCATGAAGATTAAAAATTAATATTCAAGAAGATTCTTGGTTCGCCTGCAGTTAATTGTGAGCGGATGGTGCAAATCGTTAAACATTTGCAAAGGAGAAAATTTATTGAACTGTTTTGACTGGGCTTCAGTGCTTCATATACTGGGTTACAGCTGGATTATTTTTTTAATAAAGACAGATCTATCAGAGTTCAACAGGTTTCGGATCATTTCACTCTTGAAACAGAATGTTTTGGTGAGCTTTAAATTATAATCTCTATCTCGCACAAACTGAGCTTTCACTTCCTAACGAAGGTACGTAACTGCTCAAAATTGCGTAGAAAATGTGGTTCAACTCCACATTATTTCATTTGCACAGCAAGTAGTACCTGATTTCATCTTCGATCAATCGCGACTAACAGTGCATAGATTCGTTTATGCTCGAATTACGATGCTACAATTGGTCACTCAGGCTTTTTACCTGATTTCTATTGAAATGGTATAGAAAATGTTCGTTATTTAATACAGAACATTTCACCTTCAGTAAAATAACACAGGGTTTAAGAGAAAAAAGAACTCTCTGGAACATTGAAAACATTATTTTTTCGATTTCATTATTTTATTTATGAAACTTGACACATTCCTGTAATTTCTCACTTTTCGTTCAATTTCGCTTATTTTTATGATTTATTGGAATGCTAACTTATTTTTTGTATGTTTTGTTCTGAGTAGTATCTGTATTCATGAATAAAATTCACAAAATAATATCAGGCGAAAGAGCCATGGCCGGCTGAGTGCTTGAACTTCAATGCTGCTAAGACGTGAATTTTTCCGCAAAAAGGAGCCAATCCGACCCGGTTCTATCTTTCTGAGGTGTAACCGTAAAAATGACAGGCCATCTTGACCTTTTTGGGGTGCCGTTGACATCGACCCACAATATTAGTCCACTTATTGAGTTGGCTGCAAAAAAGTTAGGTACATGGAGTGGCACAGGTTTGCCAAATCCCAACTCGATGCAATTGAGTCAATTTAATAGCGCCCTGCATTGATCGAGGCCACGATCTGCGGGGCGAGACGGAATGGGAAGTAGTCCTCGAATCATTATGCTAGCGAAGTAGGAGGTGGAACACGTGAGGGAGTGGACAGCCGCGTGACCTACGCCGCCGAGAAGCGATTTCCAATCAGAGAGGTACGCCTTGGAGGGCCGGAGCTTGTCTTGGTCACTGGACTGTCTTATCAGGTAACGGTGACCCTGGAACGTAAAGGGCTACTGAAGGATCACCATGGATATTAGTCAGTACGAGTCCCACTCGGGAGGACACATTTGATGATTTTACCAAAAAAAAAAAATACAATGCAGCTGCCAAAACGGAATACCGCAATTGACTGGATGCCGAACCTGATACAAGACTTCAACTCTCTTCGATCAAACCTAATAACAAGAAATCGACTGATAAAAAAAAACTTTATGAAAAAAAGTACCGACTTCAAAAACGAATACAAAAAAGTTTAAAATAACTTTTCTTTTGGAAGTCGGTGGCTTTGTTATTTATTTCATTGACTATTGCCATCGACTTCCAAAAGAAAAGTTATTTTAAACTTTTTTGTATTCGTTTTTGAAGTCGGTACTTTTGTCAAAAAGTTTTTTTTTTTAAAGTTACTTTTCTCTGGGTTAACCGCTACCTCAAAACGATCAGATCAATTTTTCACGGATTTTCGGGGCGCACGTTAGAGAACCAAATCCTGCCGGCGTCGTGGGACTGTCTTATCAGGTATCCATGGCCCCGGATCGCAATGGGTTATTGAAGGACCGTAGATTTTAGTCAGTAGTGTCAGTACAAGTTTGTATGTCCTTCCTTTAGTCCTGTCCTTCCCTGGGTGGAAGGGCTGATCTGACGATTTTACCACGTAATAAAAAGACATGGTCGGTGGTATGTGGTTCCCGCAGCGAGCTATGTTATCCAAATGAACTGGAATGTTTGGGAAGTTAGCAAGTCTAAAATTACATTACCAATTCAGAAAAAAAGCTATCAGAATTATTTACATTATTTTATTATCTACAAATTATATCCACATTCGAATATAGTAGGAAAATACAATCAACACATTTATATAATTATTTACATTGCAAACAGATCAAAATTAAATTAATTCAAAATATTAGCTTGTATCAAGAAAGGTAGGTTATGCTGTATTCTTGGCGATTGGGAAAATTACTGGCCACCACTCATGACCTGCGGAAAATTCGAGGTACTACATTTTTCACATGGAATTTGATGTCATGACAAAGACACTAGCGCCGCGTATGAAGGTCATGAATGGTGGCGTGTATTTTAAAATTTAATAATTACGTTTCTAATGTCAAAATGGTTGCGAGCGATACGTCCTCCCTCAAAAGGCGCCCCGCGCCGTCTAAATCAAAGAACAAACCGTTCTTGGTTTTATGTTGAATTTTGTCATTGCTTATTATAATTGTTTAATACTATTATTTTACTTTTAAATGAGCTAATTATTTTTTTAATGCAAGCTAAGATAGTAACCTTAGTTATTCAATACTTTTTGATTGAAAATTCAGTAAATATTGATAGATAAAAAATATAATTTCGGACGAAAAAATGTCAAATTCTTCCTGTTTTGAAAAAATATTTTTGGTGTATTTCTGAATGGAAATTAAAAAAGTGATTAATGCAGTCCAAATATAATCTTTCAGATGTACCATGGACATTTTCAAATATTATTTTACTATTATACCTTCTATGTAATTCGGTACCAAAGTATGACAAAAAGTAGAATTTTATGAAACATCCTTTGCAGAGACAAGGTTTTTACTCATGTATGTAAACAAATCTAAAAATTTGTTTAAAGCACTCCACACAGAAATAATCAAACTTTCTCGAGTATATATCTTTTTTTCATTTGTGGCAATGACATACCCAGAATCAGGTTCCAAAAGTCGCACAAAAACAACGAAACGTGTGAAAGCCCTCTTAATTTGATACCCATGTCGATACCTAATTTTTTTTCGACTTACATCGCCTAGAGGGCGCCATATTGGATTTGGTGACACGTCACCTACCCTATAACCAGCGGACAACTGAGACGCTTCTAACGACACCTCATTTGTCATGTAATGATAAGTAGTTTAGAAGATATGAGGGAACAGACAAACATACATAGTAATCCTCCTTTTGGCTTTGCCGTAGTCGGGTAATGAAATAGAGGCTGAATTTCGTCATCATCATGATATCCAATTCTATTTGGTTTCGGCGCAGCACCATTTTTCTTCCATTCTCTTCGTCAAACGTCACTTCATCATTAACTCCTTCCATAATACTCGTATCATTCTTCACACAATCCATCCATCCTTTCGATATTATAGGCTAAATTTATGATAATTTGAAAACTTAATGTGCTACGGTCAGCTGAATTTGAATGGTTTCCTGGGGTGCGTCTCATTTCATATAAAGTTATTTGATATATTTTCATTTCAATAACGTTCACATGATATAATCAACGTGAGATATACCAACGGTTGATATAATTACTTTACACATAATGTTTGTGTTACTCTAAAACTCATTTCATATAATTTTATTTGATATAACGTTTATTTAAGCGAAAATCATTACATTTAACGTTTGAAACATATAATTTAACGTTCAAACCTCAGTTCAAACTATTTTCTTTGATGACTTTGGCTTATCCTTTGAACTTTGATTGTTTGCCTTCACGATTGCTATTGTTATTAGAAAAATTTAGTGTCCAAGAGCGAGCGAAGCGAGCTCGGGACTTGGGGCACCCCGACTCGGACAGGTTAGGTTACTTTAAACCCTGCACCCAGAAATAGGAGCCCCGCGAAGCGGGGTTCCGTCGATCCAGCATGAAGAGTAGTAATCAGTTGTTAGGCCTAGGATGCAAGAGCGAGCGAAGCGAGCTCGGGACTTGGGGCACCCCGACACGGACAGGTTAGGTTCGAAGGGGATGGCGGGGTCTGAAAGACCCCGCCATCCCCTTCGTGTTAGGTTACTTTAAACCCTGTACGCAGAAATAGGAGCCCCGCGAAGCGGGGCTCCGTCGAAAATTCATGGCAGGTGGTACTATTACTAGGTACATCAGTGTTATATTACTTGCCAGGAAGAAAAAAAAATTAGACCAAATAAATTTAATGTCTTTTGAGTGATATACAAAACGAATTTATATTCATTGATTGTTATGCTTATAGAAATTAGCCATTATAAAATTATGTCAATCGTTTATTATATTAACAGATCGTTATATCAAATAAAATTATATATTCAGTTGTTATCTCTTGTAAATTTTAGAGATTTTGTAGTTATATCATATATTACTTACCCGGTTTCCTGTGTTAAATCGATATAATCGCTATAAAATTTTACGAACAATTCGAACGTATTTTGCTGTATTAATTATTTAGATAGTGCTAAGAACTCTGTGAACTCTATCAGTATAATGATTGCACTGTGTAAGATAAGTACCACTGTACCAAATTTTTTTTATTAGTATGTCAGTTAGATATTTTTTCTTTCGTATCGTAAAACAGAGATAAAGAAGATACGACACTTTTAAAATTGCCAATACGTCATAAGCAAGTGAAAACTGCATCATTAATTTATTGTACACGTATTTTGGGAGTTGATATGGCTGAAAATGTTAAGCCGCGCTTGCCGAGGTTGGTCTGTGGATGGGTGACCATCTGACATAGCGAGTTTCCTCCGTGCCTCGGAAAGCACGTAAAGCCGTTGGTCCCGGCTGTCATTTGTAGATCTTTGACAGTCGTTACTGTGTCAGAAGCTCATGAGTCTGACAACCAGTCTTACATGGGGTATGCTTACCCAGTTACTGGGTTGTGGAGGTCCGATAGGCAATCACTCCATGTAAAATACTGATATTCAGCTGAATCTGGTTCGACTGGAAGCCGACCCCAATGTAGTTGGGCAAAGGCTAGGCAGATGATGATGATATGGCTGAAAATGACTGGTAGCCGGTAAAAATTGAGTTAAACACAAATGGAGAAGGCTGAGAGACAATTTGTGTCCTCGAATCGGGACACAAAAAATGATAAGGACAAGAAGTTGATGATGTTACAAACTTATTTGTTTACTTGCCAACTGTTTGATGACTTATTGTTAGGTAACAAAGTTTTGTATCACTTTTATATTGCAAAGCTTCCAGAAGCAGATACAGCTTGGCCAGAACGGATTGAAACGGAACTAAAATTTTTATTTCTGACAGCGTTTTAAAATCTTTGATATTTGATGTAAACAAAGACCGCAGGTTTGTTAGATTTATTATTGTGCCATAAAACTAACGTAATAAGTGAAAAAAAAAAAAAACATTCAAAGTGCTGGTAGCGCGAAGACAGTGGCGACTTCCGGTTTTCTACATTTTTATGTCAAGCTGTAGATCGATAACCATACTTTTTTCGAAAGGGATCAAAATAAATTGAATGATTTTTTGTAAACAGATCAGATCTGAACTGGTTATCTTGGGACCATGGAAAATTAAAAATTAACCTTATTTTCTTTGACCATTTGTCTAAGAAAATGAGTTTACAAAACGATCACGGGCCACAAGGGGGTACTCGCGGGCCGCGCGTTGAGGCTGAGGTAGGATGCATGTGTTTGTCACGAAAACTGTGACGAATTCGTCATAATAAGGAAAACAAAGTCTGTCTAAAATAATAATTATTAATAATTGTAATAGTTAATTGATTCTGTGGTTTGCCCTGTTTGTATTTCTAGTAAATATTGTACAGACGCCAGCAAGTAAACCGACTCTATCTTCAAATTTCTCTAAATAGATTTTCAACGTAATCGCAAATGCAGAAGGTTTATATTATATTGAGAAAATATTACAGCTTGGGGTTGGTTGACTTACTGGCGTCTGTACGTGTTTACATCTCAAGCTGGTACATTTAATGATTTTATTTGGAACAGCTTATGCCAGCGACATGGGGTCGTCAAAATCGAAGATCTGAAACGTCTGATGTCGAATTCTTAGAGCCTGGGGACGGGAAAACACCGGGACGCGCGTGACGATTCCAGACCTTCCAGATCTTTCATTTTGTAAATCAACAGGAAATGCCCATTAGACTAAACAACTCTTGCTAAGATGTTATTCATAAATATGTTATAGTGTAGCTGGGGTCTTGGAGTTCCACATCAGGTGTTCCAGATCTTCAGTTTTTATACGACAACAGGGAGTACTCATCAGGCTGAACAACTCTTGCTAAGACATCATTACTGTATATATATGTAATAGTGTAGCTGGGCTCTTGGAGTTCCACATCAGGTGTTCCATATCTTCAAAATTTTCTCAGCAGAAAATGCTCACCACGTGAAACAATTTTTGCTATGGCGCTATTTTCTTATAGTTAGATGATCTATTGCAGTTCTGCATCAGGTGTTCAAATGTCCAAGATAAATTATAGCCTATATTTTGCCCAGACTTAATAGCTATACAGCACTACCCTTCACTGCTCTGCTCCTATTGACTGTAGCGTGATGAAAAGTATACTATAACCAGCGCAGGAGTATGAAAAATAATTGTACCAAGTTTCGTCAAAATCCGTCGAGTTGTTTTTGTTTCTATAACGGTAATACAGATAGACAGACAAACAGACCGACAGAATATATTTCCAAAATAACTATATATATAATAAGATTTATTATAAGTATTTATTTATTATAAGATTTATTGTAGATTTTGCAATAAGATCTCATGTTGTAGGACATTTTGCAAACTGAGTTAACTGCATAATGATTCAACTCTTTCATTATAAAGTTGGGAATCAGCGTTTTTTGAACATCAAAGGATTTAATTTTATATCAGACTGTCAGACAGTAGGTACTTACATCAAAACACACGCCACATCCTAGTTAGTAATTAAGCTAGCCTAGTTGGTAATTAAGATAAGGAGTAGAAGTAGCGGATGGCGGAAAAAGCGCTCTCCAAGTCTCTCACAATTCCGTCTGATTTCATGACCGTCAACTGCCACACTGCCACGAAAGTCATCCACAAGTTGGTCGTGGCCCTCTTTTGTAATGCCTTCCTTAAAAATATCGTAAACAATTAGAAAATCTACCTCTTTTTAGCTTTTAATCATTGATGGTCATTCTCATCCTGCCACCTTCATCAATCCCTCAATCTACTTCTTTAAGTACATTAGATAAAAGGTTTGCCGTTTGCATAATCCTTCCTTAACCCTTAAATGCATAATGTTTTGTATTTTATTCAAAAGTTATTCAAATAATAAAACATGATTCCAACATTGCTGAAAAAATAAAAAAAAATTTTTTTGCTTAAATTTCTCTTAAAAATGAGTAAATAAGCAAAAAATTTGAAAAATTACCCCGTCCAATATTTTCCATTTATTTTTAAATATAAAAAATATTTTTTCGGTTTATGATAGTGTATTTTATAACAATTCTGTTTCATATTTTGGAATTACAAAATTGCGATTAAAACTATTTTTTATAAATTTTCCAAAAAAAGTTGGGTTCCCTAAACCAAAGAGGTCTTAGCCAAAAACATCACTGTCCATATTGTAAAATTAAAAAAAAAAAACAAAATAACATGGAAAAAATAAATGAATGCTTATTGACAGTAAATACCCTAAATAATTAATAAAAGACAATGCCAGTTGCTACTTAGAGCTATGACCCACCAAATAAAAGTTGGTTTCCAACTATACCAAATGTAGCATTCTATTTGTCCTTTATCAGTGATAACTAAAATTATGATTAAATGTCTTTATAAGTGCAGTTTCTGTTTTATTGGATAAAATATCACATTTAGGTTAGATACCTATGTCGAGCATACGTTAACGTCACGTCCCTATTTTCACAATGCTGGTCTAGCCACAAAGCACACACAATACAATACTAACAATCTTGACGGATTACAGATGTTGGTGGAAGCTGTAAGATAATTCAAACACATTTATAATTTGTAATAAACAAACACAATAGCCACCCAAAAATCAAATGACTTTGTCAATAATGCCAGTTGTGACATTTTGACACAAGGATAAAATACACAAACAATATACGAAATGGACTGAGCACTCATGCCGTAAAAACGTGCTGAGAGAGATAGCTCCGATGGGGCCAGTTGTCTCTTTCTAATAGGGTAGGTCTCGACCAATATACCTCAGTGCCTCAAGTCGAAAGTTTTCGACCAATGTGTGTTACCAGTGATGACGTATGGCGCCGAAACGTGGTCCTTTACTATGGGCCTCATTAGTAAGCTCAGTAAGTCCAACGAGCTATGGAGAGGGCTATGCTCGGAGTCTCTTTGCGCGATCGACTCAGAAATGAGGAGATTCGTAGACAAACCAAAGTAACCGACATAGCCCAACGAATAAGCAAGTTGAAATGACAGTGGGCAGGCCATATATAGCTCGCAGAACTGATGGCCGATGGGGCCGTAAGGTTCTCGAATGGAGACCACGCACCGGCAAGCGCAGCGTAGGACGTCCACCCACTAGGTGGGCAGACGATCTTATGAAGGCCACAGGATCACGCTGGATGCAGGCCGCTTACAACCGGTCCTACTACAAGTCCGAAGGAGGCCTATGTTCAGCAGTGGACGTCTTACGGCTGATATGATGATGATGATGAATAGGGTAGGTAACCAAAATACATGTTTTTTATTACGTATTATAAAAAAACATTTATAAACATAAAAACAGTAGTCCGCCAGTGTGGGAGCGGGGTCCAAACTACCGGTGGTTAGGGCTACAGAAACAGGAACCTCCTCACAATGCGGGCCGTATTTAGGAACACTGCCTTCAAAATCAGGCCCTTGATCCAACTACCTAGAGAGAGCCTCGAAAGGTATTCGTCGAGGCCCTTTGCCATCAGGCCATTGGCTGTAACGATAAATCGGCACAATAATAGCCGAGCTCACATTCCTACTCCGACAACCACGCGTGCTAAGTTGAGATATTACATTTATTTATATTTCTCAGCTTTCAGTTCAGAAGGTTCTCGTCATGCGAGATGGTATCATCGATTATTTATCATTACGCGGCGGGCGCACCGATCTGTCTATCACAACAATATCAGGGATATTGGCGACAATAGCCCGAATAAAAAAAAAAATATATTGAAAAATAAACCTGAAAGCAATTTTAAAGCCGAAAAAGTAAATAAGGTTAGCAAGTAAGAGTTATATTTTACTGTTTCTATCCATACTACTTTCTGGGAATAGGAGGAAAGGGACAAGCGCCATCCAAGTTGCTCTTCTCTTTCGTCATGCTAAATATAGCAAATCAAAAAAAACCTAAACGGTGGCGATTACGGTTCATTTTTGGGTACTAGGTAACTTGAAGTGCTCAGTCCAGATTTTATGATAGGGCTATGTTTTGATTAGGTATTTCCGCGTCAATGACGTTTCGTTGTACCTAATCATTCATGCTCAAATGTGAAATATTTTTAGTGAGTTTATATCCATAATGTGATTTATATAAAAAAAAAAAACATTATTTTCGTTAAACACACTTATTGAAAATAATGTTTTATTAAAACTGAATATTGCATATTTAAATCCGAACAATAACACATTAAAAGGTGTCATTTGTCATTTTCTCTGCGTGTAGGTATGCTTAATGCGTAACGCACATGGCCGCGATGAAAACAGGAAATGGTTTTTGGGTTTTCGAAATCCTTTTATCACTAACTTTTTAAAAGCATCTTTTGCAGAATAACAGTTATGTAATCAGGGGTCTTATTTTCATTTAATATTTTTCATTAGTTTATATTTCCTGTATCTTGGGCTGAAAGGTGGGGCAGGATCTGGCATTGTCATTTATAATATAATAACATATTTCATTTATTTTATTTTTAATGAAATAATATTGGGGATGTTGCAAAAACGATACACTATGCATTTAAGGGTTAAGTCTCCAAAATAATGCCAGGGCACATACACATTATAGCAGGATGAATTGGACTCCTTTGACAAAGATATCCTTAGCAGTTCTGAACAAAAGTATGTGAAAGAAGCTGAGGAACGATACAAGTTTAGCTATTGAATTAGTTGCTACTAAGCATGGAGTTAAATAATACCATTGACTAAGTATAATAACTTACGCACAAAGACATTTCGAAGAAGCATCGGAACTGGTTTTATCAGTGTTAATACAATAATAGTCATAATTCTGTTTACTGCATGAGTCACCGAAGTCGTAGTTAGTAGGGCGACCAGTCAGTCCAGCCACAACGTCTGTTTCATCGCGGTGACTCAGCTGTGAGCACACTACATAAAGGAAATAAACGTTTGTGTAGTCATAACATCAATAAATATTCATATTATGTTATTACAACACAGGGATTATTTGAGAAATTGAGATGAGTTTACGTTTTGTCCAAATTATCACCTACAGACTCTAGCACAGAATAAAGCCACCCCAATCTGCCATATTTTCCCAATCGAATATATGCGCCTTCTGGCCTTCTGGTTTGTGATAAAAAATCGATTACCCCCTTATCTATCTTCTATCTATCTTCTATCTATATCTATCTTCTTCTATCTATACTTATAATAAATCTGTAGAGAGGTCAATTCTGTACATGAAATATATTTCCAAAATAACTATCAGGGGGTGATTAGGGATCGATACTGATGCCAAAAATGCAATTAATAAAATTATTGTCTGTCTATCTGTCTGTCGGTCTGTCTGTCTGTCTGTCTGCCGTTATAGAAACAAAAACTACTCGACGGATTTTGACGAAACTTGGTACAATTATTTTTCATACTCCTGCGCTGGTTATAGTATACTTTTCATCACGCTACAATCAATAGGAGCAGAGCAGTGAAGGGAAATGTTAGGAAAACGGGAGAAGTTACTCCAAACACGCTAATCTTCGGAACTACTGGACGGATTTGATTGTTTTTTTTTTGTTGTATAGCTATTAAGTCTGGGCAACATATAGGCTATAATTTATCTTGGAAACTTGAACACCTGATGCAGAACTGCAATAGATCAGCTAAACTTTATGAGATACAAAAATAGCGCCATAGCAAAAATTGTTCCCCGTGATGAGCATTTTCTGCTGAGAGAATAAATTTTAAGATATGGAACACCTGATGTGGAACTCCAAGAGCCCAGCTACACTATTACATATACAGTAATGAAGTCTTAGCAAGAGTAGTTCAGACTGATGAGCACTGCCTGTTGTCGTATAAAAACTGAAGATCTGGAACAACTGATGTGGAACTCCAAGAGCCCAGCTACACTATAACATTTATAGGAATGACGTCTTAGCAAGAGTTGTTAAGCCTAATGAGCACTCTCTGTTGACGTATGAAAATTGAGATCTGGAACAACTGATGTGAAATTCCAAGAGCCCAGCTACACTATAACATATATATGAATAACATCTTAGCAAGAGTTCTTTAGTCTGATGGGCATTTCCTGTTGACTTACAAAAATGAAAGATCTGGAACGTCTGGAATCGTTGTTTTCCCGTCCCCAGGCTCTAAGAATTCGACATCAGACGATTCAGATCTTCGATTTTGACGACCCCATTGTCGCTGGCATAAGCAACAGGATCCGCGTACGAAGTCGCTGGCAGAAGCTAGTTAATAAAACGAGAAGTAAAGTTACGTCAAATGTATGGTTAGTCCGAAGATTATCCTGGTTGTAACTTTAGTCCACGTTTAATAAGAGGGTTAAAGTTTGTTAACTCTAAATGCCAGGTCTACATTCACTTACGTGTTCGGTTACAGTCAGTAGAATATTCCTCAAAATAGTTAAGTACTCTTTCCTACAATAGGTACTAAGTATTTGGCTTTCTTTTTCGTAGCGCATGCATGCACATTTAACTTTAAGTCATTTTGTTTGTGTGGAATCTCGAGTAGATAGCAGTTACAAACGAAAGCACGCGGAGAGAATAAGAAGAAAAACCTGTTTGCGTACCTACATTCGCTAAATAACGGAACATGTTTCAGTTACCTAGTTTGCTTTGCTCAGCTGACCAATTCTGACCGATTTGTGAGTACCGTACAAGATGATTCAATTTGATCCAACTGCTTTTGTACTGCACATCGACGGTAACTTGCAGTCAGCGTGCAGTTGTTGGAACAACATTCCAACTGCACACCGAATGCTACTATCAGTTTGCAGTTATATTGCATTTGAACTAACTGCATTCAAACTGCAAATTACAGTCGGTGTGCAGTTGACCCTTATTTGGACAGGGATGGATTGATGGATGAGCTTGAATTAATGAAAATCTGAACTCCATCAGAAAGTTAGTCACCCCCAAAATTCTCTTTGGTCACCCCACTATACGATCGCGTAGTAGGTATGTACTTAGCTGAACAAGATTTTAGATTGACGCAGCGAACTCGTCATCATTGGCTTAACAAAGCCATCCTGTGTCACGTTCATATGAATACTTACTACTTTGTAGTACGCTCCGTAAGAACTGCTTCAACATGTTTGTTTATTGGTTATTTCAGGTTCCAGCAATATTTATAATCTTATTCTTTGAAAACATTATAGGCATCACATAAATGT
This sequence comes from Agrotis clavis, assembly GCA_954870645.1. NCBI lineage: Eukaryota > Metazoa > Arthropoda > Insecta > Lepidoptera > Noctuidae > Agrotis > Agrotis clavis. The sequence goes on along the minus strand of OX940939.1, from coordinate 15,927,370 downwards.
AAGTTCTGGCATTGTGACCTACGGAGCAATGTTAAATTAAGAATGATTTATTATAGGAAATGGAGGAGAGGATAATTAAGACAGATTGATAACATTTTATTCGATAAGCGGCATTCAGATGTTTTTATGGGCACATGAACTTTAATCACGCAACCACGTACAATTAAATAAAACAATGAAAATAACTTGAATTTTCTCTAATTTTAAATCCTTTAGAATCAAAAAAATAAAACTAAAATTTAATACAATTTATTTCAAAACGAAAATATAATCATTCGTGCCTTTCTGCACGTTTCTCTTACAAACGCAAAATTACGTAATAATTGACATAACCTGTCATCCATTATTAATAAACATTATTAAATATGTCGGTAGCAGTAGCCATGAACTCGACGGTAGCGACGGAGTTGGCTTCCATCTCCACAACAGCTTGCATACCCATCTGTATGTTCACTTTAGTTGCTTTATTACTACTGTGGAAACAAAAAATAAAATTTTACAGAGGATCACAGGAACTGGAGAAAGGGATATGAGACCAGAAAGGCACAAGGAGTGAACTAAGCAAAGAGAAAAAATTGCGCAAAGCGTTGATTGTCGTCATAGTACGACCATTCGATATACTTAAAGCCACAGCTCAATCGGGATCAATTTACCGATAGATACCTAGGCTGTAGCCATCTCATTTTTTAATGTTTATCATTTTCCTTGTAGAAAAAACAATAATCATGCTACACTGAGATGACCCCAAATAAGTTGTGATAATGGCACTTACTCATTATATAGTACAACCACGATAGTGTTATTAGGTGTAAGAAAAGCGACGTTCCATACAGACGTCCAACCAGAGTGTGTGACACCAATCCTGCGTGATCCCCGAGGTACGAACTTGGAGAAATGTCCCATAGCGTAGAACATCGGCTGTTTGATGAACGCATTCTTCTCAGGAAAGACAATGATAGGAGAGTCTGCGAAGTTCTCTATGTAAGTTGGGCCTCCTTGCACGTTCAAACACATGTTCCAGTCTATCCATCCTACAACGCCGTGGTTGAAGTCCTGTATAACAATTTAAATTTTTTAAATGTTCTACCTTATTATGTAACGCTTTGTTTTAAATAATTTTAAATAAGTAAGTAGTATAAATAATAAAAAGAATTGAAAAATGCTGGTTGAGTCTCGAGCAGTCTAGGAAAGAATGCCACAAAAGCAAGGAGGCAACATCATTGGAGGCTAAGCAATGATTAGTGCAGGCAACAATGATGCCAAAATAGAGACAAAAAATATATTTGTATTAGTAGTCCATCTCGTCTTGATCTCATCGTTTTATCTTCTTGAATAGCTAATATTTATTACTAAGCATATTTATTACAAAGCACAGTTCGTTCCGACAAGATACAAAATGTCAAGAAAACGATTACCTCAATGATGTCGATAATGTATTTCTTAGCTCTTATCCACGATCCAATATCAACATGGTGTTTCTCGAATGGCATAGTACCTACAAAGTAACAAAAATCGTCAAAACATCTAGTAAGAATCATAAATGTTACAGTAGAAACTAGGACTCGAAACAGGCCCTATAGACAAACGGCAGGCGACAGCAAACGACAATCGTTATCGGTCAGCAGTCACTAATACATTTTCAACTTTATACACTAGCGCATAAAGTTGAATATCTGCTGTTTGTCTATAGGGCGACCAGTTACTATGATGGTGACATGGTTAAATTCCTATTTATATTGTAACAACCCACCCTGCCACTCTTATTTTTTAATGCTAGACCATAATGTTTATCCCACTACTGCGCAATGCCCTCCCTCAAATCTTTTCACTTCTCGCGGCTGCTCACCTCCACGGTCCAGTCCAACTTGTCTCGCCATCTTTGCTCGAGTCTGCTACGCACGACGTCGAGTTTTCTTAACATTCTTGTATTTGAAGTTACAATTGACAATATATGGATAGGAAACAATCCTCTAGATTCAAAACTTAGGAAGAATTTGATCGTTCACCGAACAGTTTAAAATCGTCGCGCTGTTTAAGAACACAACCAAACAAGCCTACCGAAGATGATGATGATGATGAGTGTTGGTAATAAAAAAACGTGGGAAAAAGTACACGAGATATTTTGAGGTTCGGCGTAAAAAGATGTAGCAACAGTCTTTAGTATTCCCAATGGACCGTCGTTGATGATCATTTACTAAGCCCAACAAGGGCTTCTGCCTCGAGAAGTCGAGGCGCGGCGGGAAGAGCTCCGGCGCGATCTCAGGGCAGTATGGAAGGAACGACTGTCGCGACCGAAGGCCGGGCACGCCGCAATTGCGGCGGTAAGACCCCTCTTTGAGGAGTGGCTGGAGAGAAGTCATGGCGTCCTGACCTACCGCTTGACGCAGGTCCTCACCGGACACGGAAGTTTCGGGAGGTACCTGTGTCTGATGCGAAAGGAGGAGACGCCTGGGTGTCACCACTGCGAAGATCGCCCGGAGGACACGGTGGAGCATACGGTGCAAGACTGCCCAGCTTGGGCGGGGCACCGACGTGTCCTCACGGCTGCGATAGGCGGAGACCTCTCGCGCCCGGCATTGGTTGCGGCCATGCTGCGGGGCGAGACGGAGTGGGAAGCGGTCAGCTCCTTCTGCGAGGCAGTAATGCTCGTTAAGGAGGAGGCGGGCCGCGAGCGAGAGAGGACAGCGTCCTCCCTCCGCCCCAGCCGCAGTGGTAGGCGCCCACGGCGACGGACGTCGCTTGATGATCTCCGGCCACCGTAGGCGCGGGCATGCGGGCAGCGAGTAAAGGGCTGAAAACTCGCTGCCTGACCAAGGACCATGCCCGGGTCGACGGCGCGTTGTGTCCCACGCGCGCCTCAAAGAGCGTCAGCATAATGACGGGGCCCCCCTCTCAGAGGGCCAAAGCCTGCCGGGGTCGCGGGATTATTCCCTTACCGTAACCCCGGAACATAACAGGCTATGAAGGACACCGTGGATTTTAGTCAGTAGAAGTCTGACAGTCCCTCCCGCCCTGCCCGGGGTTGGAGGACTCATTTGATGATTTTACCACGCTAAAAAAAAAAAAAAAAGCCCAACAAGGGCAATAATATAAAAGTAGTTACCTCACCTTCGCAAGCCTCAGTAGCGATGATGAATTTATTCGGAAACAACTTTCCGATCTCTGAAATTACCGCTGCAGGGGTAATAAAGTCTGTGTAGTAGTGCACCGCTATTCCGTCTATGTAGTCCAGAACTTTGGGATGCTCTGCTATCAACTGTGTTACATGAAATAAAAAACGTTTTATCTGAATTCAATAACAATCACTAAATCGTCTTTTTCTAGGTTGACGTTGAAGTAGTATGAGGAACAAACAAGAGTAATGTTTTTCAATACATACTTCGCAGAAATGGTAGGATCCCGGTTTTATATGTGGTATTATGGGCTACCACGACCAATAATTCGACTCCAGCTTTTTCTATGTTCTAGTCTCGCGAAGAAGTTTGATATTGCGATCCTATATGATATTAACTTTGGTCCTTCATTTACTCCATATGTTCCTAATATTTTTGGTGTCCATTTATGTCCGCTGCATACAAATTAATGTGTACTTACCACGTTCACCCAGTACGGCAATGTTAGTCGCTGGTCATCTCCTGTTAATATTTTAATATTTTTATGGGTAGAATTTCTTATAGTAGGCCCCAAATTGTTGACTATCCATTTACCCTGAAAATCATGTAAAGAGTGTTCTATAATAAAATATTTTCCGTAAGCCTTTAAATTGACCAAGTGGCTAGCGAAGTAAAACAAATAGAGTGGGTGTAAATCAATTTTACAGAAGGGATAGGTACAGCATACATACAGTGACCAGACGGCGCAAATACAAAAGTGATAGCAACACAGACAGTGCTCACCAGTTCACCACTCACTGCTATAATTCTAGTCGCTATGACTGTCCTCGACAAATGATCAGGCATAATGTTTGTCTGATAATAAAATAATATCGTACCATACTCCCCGCGGTCCACCCAAGATTGTTGATAGAATTTATAAATCCAAGTAGACCGCTCGTAGGTTCGTTAGTTGTTGTGATAGCCCAAATTGGGATGCCCTCAGCTGTGTACTTTTCTATAAACCTGAAGATAACGAAATTTCACAATCAATTTTAATCAAACAATATTTATTATACGAGTCGTGATCGTGGTCTGTCTAAACAGACCCTGGAACGTTAAAGGCCATTGAAGTAACACCGTAGATTTTAGTTAAAACCAAAATCACGGTGTTTCTTCAATAGCCCTCAATAGACTCTGACAATCCCTTACGCTCCACCCTGGGAGGCATTGTTTCCTAGTCAAGTCAGAAAGTCAAGCCAATAATTTCTTGTTCCAGAAGAACAATAGTAAATCTTAGATTAGACACACACAGCTCAGAGAATCATAGCACAAAAGGGAGGAAGCAGGCTATACTCAGCTGTGCGTAAAACAGGGCTGATAATCAAGAGGATGATGATGTTATACTTGAGATGGTAGTCGGCGTAAGTCTGATAGTATTGTGACTTGAGCTGGCTGCGGCCCGTGTACGCGTTGTTGGTCTTCATCCACGGAGGCGGCGACCAAGTAGTCGCTACCACGTGTACTGGGGTGCTCGATGATTGCATGGCTGATTTGATCATTGGGATCTGCAGAATTAATGGAAAGTGGTTTATGAACTATTCTAAGTGTTATTAAAGGCTGTTGGGCGACCCTGGTGCCGAGAAATCACAACACTAAAATGTAATGGAGTTTTGAATTGGAGACGAAGAAGAATTGCGAATTGGAGACGAGTCAGTATGATTTAAAACTAAAGTTAATAAAAATAATCAGTTGGAAATGCTCCCATAGCTCTATATAAAAAGAGCATGGAAGGCTAATAGAATTGATTCTAGAAAAACAATTTACCTAACATTTTTCTCCACCAGCCATGTTTAGAACAGCGATGAAATAAATTGTACGAACTCTGTGAACCAATTCACAGAGTTCGTACAATTTTTTTGACAGAGATTGTACGACTAGATGTCTAATTCTCTTGTTACTCTCTAATTTCCCAATTATTCTCTAATTACTCTCTTTTATTGTCTTATTATTCTCTAATTCTCTATTTACTTTCTTATTACACTTTTATTACTCTCAAACTACTATGTAATTCTCTAATTACTGTATCATATAGTTCACCTTATAATGAAAGTCTTCATAAGTGAGTGAGTAGTTGCTGAGTTTGTCATCGTTGAGAGGTTGCTCGTTGTAGGCGTAGGCGTGCGTGGAGAAGTCCGTGCCACCAATAGGGACGCGGATCATGTTGTACTGCAGACCACTGTCGCTGAAGTATGAGCTGTCGACGATGAGGGTAACGTTAGTTTGAAGCAAAGAAACATTTGGATTAGTAATTGTTTCATTTAGAAGTTATCTGCGCCTTATCTTTTTTATTTACAGCATAATTTTGTTTTTTTACCATGTCTTAATTTTTGCTTGAGTAAAGCACCATAATCAATGGCTCCTAATAAATTATTTACATATTATTATAACAGGGTATTGTATCCCACTGCTGGACAAAGACCACTCCCACCACTCTTTCCACTTCTTGCAGTTATTTGCGAGAACGAGATACCTAATAATACTTTTTTTTTATTACGAGTGACCGGTATAGAGCTTATGCGCCAACAAACTAGCACATCGCATGTCTTGCCTGTTTCTATTTGCGGAAGATCGGTGATTAATTTATGCAACAGAGGACACCGTGTGTTTTTAGTCCGTAGAGTAAGTAAATAAGAATTTTAACAAGTAAAAAGAAGTGGACGGATGGCAGCGGCTATTGAACAAATCAATAGGTCAAACAGGAAAAAATCAGCTCCTCACCCACTCACAAACTCTGACTAACTCATAACCGCGCACAACAAATTCTGAACGCAGAAAGCGGATTAATACTCTGAGGATTCATTAAATCGCGCACGAAGTTTTCCATACCATTATGTATAAAAACTGCAAAAAAATATGCATGTTGAATGGGAACATGATTTCAACCGTCTAACTATCATGGACTGGCAGACAAACATACGGGTGGACATTGGAGATCGGAGTCTATAAGTAATAGGGTTCCGTTTTACCATTGGATACTGAACCATAAAAGGTAGAAGACAGACTGTTCAAAATTCTGTTCTGGGCCGTAGCCAAACGGTAAAGCGACAATCGTTAACGTTCAGTAGTCGCTAATACATTTTCAACTTTATACCCCATAGCATATAGTTGAAAATCTAGTAAAGACTGCTGGGCGATAGCGAACGAAACAAACGAAAACGATCTGTAATCTTTGATAGATTTTCAATTTTATGCACTGGGGTATAAAGTTGAAAATGTATTAGCGACTGCTGAACGTTACCGATTGTCGCTTGCCGTTTGGCTACAGGCTCTGATCAGTCGCTAGGCAAATTGCGGTACTTACTCGATGAGGGACTTCTGCAACGGTTCAGACAAGTTCTTCCAGTTGATGCCGGCGGCATCAGTCACGGCGCCCCCGAACCCCTGCACTGTCTGATATTTGTTCTCCGGATGCAGCACTAACGTACTCGAACATCCCAGTGCTGAAATAGTCAATCGTTTTGAGGGTGTTACTAGCTGCGGCCCAGGTTACCTTCCTTCCTCAAGATTTCGGCTAGCAAATGTAAAATATTGTTTTAAATCTAACTGGCAGTAACATAAAAAGCGTAAAACACAAAGCGTTCTGTCAAGTGACAAGGTCGTCATCTTCGAAACTAAGCGCGACGAAATACACACATCAAAAGTGTCTAGGGATCAAGCATTTTTATGCGGATTTCTTGAGATTGAGATGTGGCTTTGTAATAAATTTATGATTTTATAAATTTATATGGATCCTTTTTGGTGCATTTCATAATTTGAATCAGGAACTGTAAATCAAATTCGAGTAAAAGATGAAAATCAGCTGTCAATATTTTCCCTATAAAAACATACAACGCATTGAAGACATTATTAGTGCTACTGTTTCCCTACTACTGATTAAAACCAACGTTATTATGGAGCGGCGACGTCATTTAAGCAGGGAAGAAATGCTCAGAGCCGTGGGAATGATAGAAGCTGGTTCCCGGCAACGTACTGTGGCTTTAGCTCTGAATACAAGTCAGAGTGTTATCAGTCGACTTTGGACACGTTACCGAAGCACTGGCACCGTGGCTGAGCGCCATGGAGGACGGTATCGCTGCACCACACGGAGACAAGACCGATACATTCAAATCTTAACTCGAAGAGCTCCAACAATAACCGCCATGATGTTAGCCGTGAGGCTTCATCACTCTTCAGGGAACTTAATTAGCGACCAAACAGTCAGAAACCGCTTGCATGAAGTGAACCTTCATTCCCGAAGACCGCTACGGGTACCACCTATAGCAATGCACAATCGTAGGATTCGATATCAATGGGCTCTTGAACACAGAAATTGGGCAGAAGAACAATGGCGTTTCGTGTGCTTTTCTGATGAGTCTCGTTTTGGTATGAGACCGGATACAAGACGTATACGACACTGGAGAACCCCTGGACGCCAACAGCGATTAAAATCCTGCCAGGAAGTCCATCCTTATAGTGGTGGAACCATCATGGTATGGGCGGGTATTTGGATCGGCGGAAGAACTGAGTTGATTTGGATCAGAGGCAACCTCAACGCTCAAATTTATGCTGAGACGATTGTATCAGACGTCATCGTTCCTCTACAAGTGCAAAACGGTCCCTTATTTCAGTGAATGCATGATAATGCACGACCGCACACCGCAAGAGTTGTAAGACAGACTCTCGCCGCAGCTAACATCAATGTCCTGCCCTGGCCTGCTCAGTCGCCAGACTTGAACCCGATTGAGCATGCATGGGATATGCTACAGAGAAGAGCTCTGCCGAATATGGAGGGTATCCAGTCGCAAGAAGACCTTTTTTTGTTGTTGCAACGAACATGGGCGGCCATTCCACAGCGTGATTTGGATGAACTCATTTTGAGTATGCCAAACCGATGTTCTTGTGTTGTTAGTGTTCGCGGTAGAAAAACGGATTATTAATTGTTTAAGTTACCCAATAAAATTTTAAAGAAAACTGTTATTTCAGTCTTTTTTTCGAACTTTAATGTTAGTGGTTCAAATGTCATAAATCCCTTTATTAGGAAAATGGCAAATTTCTTTATGAATGCAAAGCTGGTGACTTGGTTTATCGTTACTGTGACAAACGATAACACTTTATTTGATGAATCCTTAAAGAACATTTTAATTAATATCAATCAGGAGAAAAGTTATTGCAAAAATATATGTTGATCCCTAGACACTTTTGATGTGTGTAGTAGATTACGCACCAAGGGAATAAAGCAGTGCCTTACGTCACGGGCGTATTGAATCCCGAAGCGACACTAAGGATTCTGGGGGTGAACCTCCGGAGCGCAGCGAGGAGGTTCAAGTGTTAATTCCCGAGTGAAACGAGGGAATTAAGATAAGAATCCTTAGTGTAGCGAGGGATTTAAGTTAGCCCAAGACAAAGGCAGCTTTATTCCTGAGGTGAGTACTCTGCTTTTCACACCACCTGCGAGGAAATAAATTCGAATTTTGAAATTTGATGTGGTACGACAACCTTCGAACGTGAGCATGCTGTGGTGCTCACCACAGCAAGCGATCAGCTGTTGCAGTGGGGACTGCCGGGGGGCAGCCGGCGCTGCTTCAATTCCTTCGTTCAAAGTTTTCATACTATGTTTTGTTTGAGGTTCCAAATTCAAATCACATTATTCCCACGGGAATAATGAAATTCAGTACATATATTATTCCCGGCTCGAGCGGGAGGGAACAATGTCTTGTTTTACGGCCGGTTACATATAATTTGACATTTACGAGCAGGTGGTGTGAAAAATCCTATATGGTATGCTATACGGGATGCTCTTTGTGAACGAGCCCTAACATCATCATCAGAAATAAAGAATTCGCATTCGATCAACCTCCCGCTAGGAAAGTCTCTATGTCACCCAATTTAAAAATGAGCACAAAGCACTGTTTTACAAAGTAACAACAAATAGTTATTTGTTATGCAAGGCTGCAAAGTTGATTTTTGGCGCGAGTATTTAAATTGAAAACTGAGGGAGCGAAGGATTCTAAGATTGAACCGCGAGAGAAACGAGCGGTTCAAATATAGAATCCTGAGCGATGCGAAGTTTTCAAAGGTACGAGACGCAGAAAAACTTTGCTGCCGAGTGCAACACACAACTTTTCACCTCACACAGCGAGGAAATGCAGTGGGGGCGGCTCGCCTGCCAGTGTAGAAAAGTAGAAAACAATTGAATACAAGACGTGTTCGAATTTTAAACAACACTTTGTGCTCTAGAGCACAAAATGGAGTTTTGCGCTCAGATTTTGAATGAGAAATAGAATCTTTCCGAGCGGGTGAGGTGAAATAGTTATTTGTTATGCAAGGCTGCAAAGTTGATTTTTGGCGCGAGTACTTGAATTGAAAACTGAGCGAGCGAAGGATTCTAAGATTGAACCGCGAGAGAAACGAGCGGTTCAAATATAGAATCCTGAGCGATGCGAAGTTTTCAAAGGTACGAGACGCAGAAAAACTTTGCTGCCGAGTGCAACACACAACTTTTCACCTCACACAGCGAGGAAATGAAGTGGGGTCATTGACCTATACAGGGGGCGGCTCGCCTGGCAGTGTAGAAAACAATTGAATACAAGACGTGTTCGAATTTTGAACAACACTTTGTGCTCTAGAGCACAAAATGGAGTTTTGCGCTCAGATTTTGAATGAGAAATAGAATCTTTCCGAGCGCGTGAGGTGAAAATGTTTTTTTCCATTCAAAATGTAATTGGGTTGAGTAATCCCGCGGGTTCGTTTTGAGTGGGATTCAAAACTCTTTAAAAACTTGCTTTGACCGATTTCGATGTTTTTTTTTATTTTCATTTACGGGTTCATCTGGCCGGATGTATTCATCCATTATTAGACCTGGTACCTGGTGCTATTGACGACATATTATTCCTCGCGAAGAAAATCGCAGACTGCTAGTTTTTTACAGACATCGGTACTCACCAGAACTATTCAAAGGTTGCAGGTCACCTTTAGTTTTGTTGAATCGTAATCCACTCTGAAAGCATGAAAATTAATGATATTTGATATTAATTATTCAGTAAATTGGTTTTGGCAAACTCTTTTACACGTCAAAAAGACACTATTTTACACTAGATGAGGCCGGTGTTTCGTATACCTGACTACTCTGAGAAGAAACATCCGAAACAAACTCAGAGGTCACAGTCTCTTTTAAAGTCCAGACAATTTTTATTGATCAAATATATGAAAACCATGCAGGTGTCTGAGGTGGTCTTTTGAAGAAAGAACCACACAGATTTGAGTGGACCTGTCCAGTCAGTGCAAGCATGTGTCAGTTACCGTGTAGCTCAACTCATAACACAAGGAAATCAAACGAATGAATTAGTAACTACAAAATCTGTTTTATAACCAAGCTGCTAGCAGAACGTAGTTAAACCTATTTAAACTCACAATAAGCAAAGTCACTCTGGGTTGAAGCAATCATAGAATCTTTCCAGTACATTTTTGCTTGCGTAGTTACATACAGGCGGTCAACAATGGGAAGTGATCACCGTCTCAAGCAACATCAACGCACTGTCATTGATCACCATTCCTCTTGCCCTACACTTTTATTCCTCTTTTTTCATAATTTCAGAAGTCACTCGCTCTAGTCATGACATCCTTCACTGTGAAGGCTTCACACAGTCTTTGCATCGTTTGTTTACATGATATTCCCACCCCTATCGCCATTCGCCATTCGTCCCCAAAATCCCCAATTCCCCATTCATACAATTTTATCTCACGTTATTTGCTTACTTCGCTGTTGAAAGACTCATCAGTTTCGTTAAAAACTAACATATTGAAGCCATGATGCCAGTTTGTTGATTTATTTAAGTGTGTTATAGAGAAAAGTATCAACATTAATTATATTCACTATCTTATTAGGCGAAAGGCGGCCACTGCTGGACAAAGGCCTCCATTAAGGCGTCTCTTCATTGCCAGGCTCCGTTCTAAAGAGGAACTTCATTCAGCGGTACCTTCTGTATTATAAATAATGTAAAAGAACCTACCTGTGAGCTCTTATACACGACGTACTGACCGCGCGTTAGAGGTTCCTTGGTGATCGTATCGCAGTAGGTAGCATTGCACACGCACACCACCGACTTCCTCGCTATCTTCCGCGCTGCACATGGCTTGTCTAATGAAATGATTCAAAGATTTTATAAAACCTTTAGTTTCTTCAATTTTTTAATTTTATTATACAACGTATATACCAAAAAGTTGGGGGAATGTGATTCAGACGATCAAACTTAACAACTTTCACCACGAGATCAACATCCGAGTAATTCGCAAAAAATTAAGTCGAGATTTGTATGGGATTGCTAAATATTTTTTTGCAATTGCATAACTGGTCCCCAACCTACCCAAAGTCATTCATTTTGGGACCTGTATCACACCCTTAAATAGGTGAGTACGCAGTTTTCTGATATTTTCTGATACCCTACCATTAGGTATTACAAAAACATTCTAAGGCTTACTTGGCAGTTTGGCGCTGTAAAGCTCCTTTTCAAGCCCTCTCATAGAGTTTGTGTTAAATTGGACTCATCAGCTCGTAGGCCATGGCCTAATTGGTCCGAAAGCCACATAGGTAGTAATAAAAACCAGAGATAGTGACAAGCGTCAAAGAGTCATCATCATCACTCCATTTAGGCACTGATTTCCTCCTTGGTATAGGTGCAGATAGGAAGGTCAGTATAGATAAGCGAAAATTTGTTATTGTCATCATTAACAACTATGTATCTAATTAACTACCTTAATTATTACAAATTTAAAGGCTCGGATAAAAAAATAAAATAACAACAACTATTTAATTAACAGTCAGCAGTCATGTTGCTTTATACTTATTTAAAGTTCAAAATAAGGTAGGGGACCTATCGCATTTTTAGTCCTTGTTTGTGCTACAATCACTTATATTTAATGATTGTGGCGCAAGCAAGGACTAAAAAATCTAATATTGAATAGTTTGTGAATAATTAGAAGATAACAGATTATTTTAAATTATGTTTATTGTTATTAAGTGATGTAGCTCTTCCAATCAAAGATCTGTCAGTATTTGTTAGCTGTTATCTATGTATAAACTAATTGAACTCTTTGCTGATAAATATACAACTTTGCTAATATTTAAATATCTGCGAAGTAAACAAACTTACCGGCACTCAATCCACCGACGAGGCAAAGCAGGAAAGTCACAAACAAAACACATGCTCTATCAGTGCTCATTTTTCCTCCTTCTTTTAAATTTGTTAAAAATATAGGTATAATTTACATAATACTGTTGATAAAACTTTGATTAAAAATTACAATATTTATTCAAATACTGGACTCTGTAATAAGTGAGTTTTGGGTCCTACTTGAATGGCGTCTGAGCGCCGTCTGCGCACTGCTGACTGCGATTACCCCTCTCGAGTTTCTTCACGACCGCGACAGGACCATTGATTAGGTGAGTCGGTGTACAAACAGGTAGGTACGGTCAGTATGAATCAGACATCACCTGAGATAGGTACATACCTATCTCAGGTAAATAATACCTACATATTATTTACATACCTTCAATAGTAAAAGAAAAACAAGCATCACGTGTATTTATTTAAAAATCGGCCAATCTTATCATTTAAATAAAGGTACAAATAGTTTGAAAAAAAAAGTAAATAATTAATTGATAGTCAGAACAAGGGAACAAGCGACCCGAAGATTTAAGGTCATCAGAATAATGACAACAGAATTGGGCGACAAAAATACGTATGTATTTTTAATTAATAATATAATTTTTTGCAACTTATAAAGTCTGCTGTTTAATATTTAACTTCTTCCCACGGCGCGTGGGAAGAAGTTAAATATTAAACAGGGTGCGTACACGCATGTATTAGAAATAAAAGATGTGGGTGTGATAAATAGAATGTGTATCTCTGGTTTTATTGATATTAATATCGACTTTATTATCAAGTTTTAGATATCAGGATGGTTAATGTTATTTATTTACTGTATGTAAAGTATCTCTTAGGACTTTTTTACAGGAATGGGTTTATAAAGAAAAGCACAAAATCAAGACTAGGTATTTATTACCAAGCTACCTCCGTTCGCAAACCCTAGGTCCTCGTGGAGAAGAACGGAGAAAGAAACTCCACGGCAACATATTTTATCAGTACACAGTCACACATTTATAAAATACATCAATATTCTCATCATAATAAATATCAATTAACTTACATTTTCATTGTAGAACAATAGAACACATAATATAACTTTCAGCATCACACAGTTGGATTCTCAATTATTAAATCACATTAATTAAATAGAACAACACTCAGAGCACAGCTTTCACCTTATAAAACGATTGGATAATAATGACCACGAATTTGACGGTACATCTGTTTTTATAAACATAGAATTGTACCACTTCCAACAAAATTGCCGCCATTATTGACGAATCACAGATTGTCATACATTTTAGCTAAATAACTTATAAAATAAGCAATAATAAACAAATCTTATGTAGTAGAACCTTTTTAAAACTTGATTACTTAATTTAGAAATTTAGTTTTGATTTATTTGCAACCTTTATTAATTTCGATACAATATTTGACTATCAACTGATTTCGTTCGGAAATCAGATCATTGTTGTTCTAAATATATTACTATTTTTAATTACATAAGGGCTATGTATCCTAAATAAATCTAACACATGCATTTTAGAAATTATCTCTTTGAAACGTAGGTACTTCTGGGATAAAAAATATCCTTTATCCTAAATCAAGTCTTCTGTCTGAGCGTGTTAATTACCCTGACAACGAATGTTTAAAACTAGGTTTAGAGGGAAATGAATGGAATTCAATTTTAGACTACCTACGTAACTTTGTTTAGACTACTTAGTGAGAAGATGAACATATAAAAAGTTTAAACCTTTTCGTTGACTGGACTGCACTAATCGAAATGTAATGATACCTAGAATATTACCTACCTACTTATAATTTATGTAGACTACGACTGCTTTATATTTCGGTAGTCTTTGTCTTGTTCGTTGTTGAAGTTCTGTGAAAGATAAGACTGCACAACAAACGTTATTTTATCGTAATTATAATTTTTTATAGTTAGTTATAGGTACTTGAATTTTCTTATCAGTAGTTTTCGGTATTCCGTTCTTATCATTCATAACAGCAACTTTATTATTTTGTTACTTGCTGTTGCCAGCGGCTTCACCCGCTACAACTCGAAAATTATCCCACGGGAACATAAAATCGGGATAAAAACTATCCTATGTGTTAATCCAGGTTATAAACTATCTGTGTACCAAATTTTAGCCAAATCCGTTCAGTGGTTTTTGCGTGAAAGAGTAACAAACATACCTCTACATACTAGTGATGTTGCGAATGCCTGATTTTTGACATTCGTGAATGCGAATGCGGATGCGAATATTCAATTTCAATATTCGCGAATACGAATGCGAATAATGACGTCTATATAAAATGCACGCAAAATGATAGATGGGTTTGACATTTCATGTCACACATATTTGAACCGAACATTGGCCAAGTCGATATAGTTGAATGAATGTAACTTCATTAATTCAACACATATTTATTCAACAAGTATAGACTGGAGCTGGATTTTTTTATACACTTCACCGGAACAGTGATGTTGTTTTTCTCTTTTTTCTCATAAATATGCAAAATTATGTGGTAGATTTTTTAATACAACTGGGTGGTAGTAATAATAATAATAATACTCATTTGAAGATTTTATCACGATAAAAAGGAATTTTGTCATTTTTGTTGCGATTCTGTTATTTTAATACAATTGGACTAACAGAACTATTTCAATTTAGTTGATTACTTGAAGACTATTCCGTTACATATAGTTTCCATATTCAAATCATAGTAGTAAATTAAGAAATACACTCGAGAGCAATGAATCCGGGTCACTTAAAGAATGTTAAAAATCTCGGAAACTAAAAATGATAGGTTAATGCAATAAATTGACAACGTAATACTCCTTAAATGAAAGTAAAAAAAATATGAGTCACCATAAATTGTAATAACACAAAATTACATTAAGAAAAAAACTGCTGATCTCTCCTTAAAACAAAAATAGGAAACATGAAATTTTTGAACTTTATTACGATTTTTCTTGAATTTTAATACTTCGTATTGCCTCCTCGTGCTTCCATTACTGCGTTTACGCGGTTTGGCATGCTGTACACCAAGTTCCTTATACGATTTTTGGGAAGATTCTCCCATTCCTCTGTGAGAGCAATTTTGAGCTCACGAAGCGTGATTGGGGCCTCCCCCAATCACGCTTCGTGAGCTCAAAATTGCTCGTTGTTTCGTTGTTTTACGCATCTGCCTAGCTCGTCCCAAGCATGCTCGATCGGGTTGATATCCGGGCTGCGCGCTGGCCACTCCATACGAGTAATGTTCATCTCTTGAAGGTAGTCATTCACAATCCTACCTGTATGAGGCCGGGCATTGTCATGCATAAATATAGCATCCTCACCTAAATTGACCATAAATGGACCAACGTGATCATTGAGGATTTCTTCCACATATCTTACGCTAGTTAAAGAGCCGTTTTCTATGATCACCAGCTCTGTGCGACTTTCAGAAGGAATTCCGGCCCACACAAGTACAGACCCACCACCGTAGGCTACTTTTTCTTCGATGCATGCTTGCTTGAATCTTTCCCCTGGTCTTCGATACACTCTGTGTCTTCCATCGTGCTTGTAGAGCATAAATTTTGATTCGTCGGAGAACATAACTTTTGACCAATCTTCAATACTCCAATTTACGTGGCTCTGGGCATTTCTTAGTCTTGAAATACGATGCCCACGCTCCAGTTTAGGGCCGTTTGCAGGTCTAAGGGGTTTTAAGTTAGATTCAGCAAGCCGACGTCTTACTGTCCATGCACTTGGGTTACTTCCTCCGAGGCGTCGAAACTGATTGGTGAGTTCAGTTCCTGTGAGAAAGCGATTTCGAAGCATGGTGTTCACCAAGTATCGGTCTTCTCGTGCTGTGGTACACCTGGTTCTGCCCGTTCCTGGTCTGCGTAGGTTAGAACCAGTTTCTTCGTAACGTCGGAGAACTCTTTGTACTGTTGACAGCGACACACCGACAGTCCTGGCTGTATCGCGCTGCGACTCCGGCCGGTTTCCAGCATTGTAAGTATTCTGGTGCATTCTTCAGGCGTAAGCGACATAATTTCAGCTTGAATAATGAATATAGAGCACTATCAACATGGTTTATGTACCCACATAAATGACAGATTACAAACAAAAGCAAAACCAAATGCTGTAATTTCGTAGTTCCATCTTCGAAAGTGGCCCTTTTTCAAATTTGATTTTTTTTATGATAAAACTTTACAATAACTAAGAAGTTTTAATACCTTCATTTAAGGAGTATTACATTGTCTATTAAATACAATTTGTTGCATTAACCTAGCATTTTTAGTTTCCGAGATTTTTAGGATTCTTTATGTGACCCGGATTCATTGCTCTCGAGTGTAGTTTTTCAGAAATATTCGCAAACATTCGCATCAATTTGGGATGAGGTGTGAGGGTGTTCCAGTTCTTTAATTTTCATACGTCACAGAGAGTGCTCATCAGGCTGAACAACTCTTGCTAAGACGTCTTTACTGTATATGTTATAGTGTAGCTGGGCTCTTGAAGTTCCACATCAGGTGTTCCAGATCTTCAATTTTTATACGTTGACAGAGAGTACTCATCAGGCTGAATAACTCTTGCTAAGACGTCATTCACTTATATGTTATAGTGTAGCTGGGCTCTTGGAGTTCGACATCAGGTGTTCCAGATCTTCAAATTTTTATACAGCAATAGAGAGTGCTTATCAGGCTGAACAACTCTTGCTAAGTCGTCGTTCCTGTATATGTCATAGTGTAGCTGGGCTCTTGGTGTTCCACATCAGGTGTCCAGGATCTTCAAATTTATTCTCTCAGCAGAAAATGCTCATCACGTGAAACAAATTTTTGCTATGGCACCATTTCTGTATCTCTTATAGTTAAGCAGGTCTGTTGCGGTTCTGCATCAGGTGTTCAAGTTTCCAAGACCAATTTTAGCCTATATGTTAACCGGACTTAATACCTATACAACAAAAAAAATCATTCAAATCCGTCCAGTAGTTCCGAAGATTAGCGTGCACAAACACACAGACAAACAGACAAAAAAAAATTAACTACATTTTCGGGTTCGGCATCGATAAAATAACAACCCCTGCTACTTTTTTTTTGTATATTTCCATTGTACAGACACAACTTTTCTACTTTATTATTTATGTATAGATATAGATTTTATCAATTTGTTTTATACTCCACCTCGATAAAATTAAACTGAGATAGTAATAACTGAGGTAACAAAAGAAAAGTCTTGGCTCTTGGATTATAATTATTGTTTCTGTTATATTAATTATGTTTGAAATGCAGTCATGCAGTTCAGCTCGATTAAAAAATTCAATAAAGTTAGAAAATAAAAGTTATTTACACGTAATTGAAATACCGACCCCAATACGGTACAGTTTTATTTTTACTACATTTTAATGGCATGGACATGGACCTAAAAAAAAAGGCGGACGGAACTTCACTAAGAAACGATTGGAGCACCACAATGGCGGCGGCGTAAATATGTGTGCGTGTGTATAGGGATGCCAGATGAAGGAAAAAATTACCCATTTTTAAACAATATTTAATTAAGATCTCCCTTGAACTTAAGTTTAATTACAATTTTTTTGTGACGGATACCTATTTTTAAAATAAAGGTAAAATAATTTAAGCACATTGGATATTAAAATATTTACAACTCGTTTAATGTTAATAAAGTTTTACAATCCCTTTTGGTGATTCAAATTTTTGTAGACTTGTCTTTTGCTATCGACACATCTAGAAATCCCTTCTAATTCACTTAAGTGGTGAAAACGAATGTTTAAGTATTTTTCGGCTATAAATATTTAATTAAAGCTATTTTATGTTCCATTCCTACACGTCTACATTCCTATTCCATGTCTACACTCCCTTATTATTTTTATACAATCATTTTTCCATGCATCATTTGCCGTGGGAAATCTGTAAAAATATAAAAGAATACAATAACGATAAATACAAATATAAAATAATAAAATACAAATCTCCCAATTTTAAAATAATTTGAACCTTGAAATAGTTGCAACACTGATTGATTTCGAGATGTTTATTAAATTTATTGACGTAAAATCGAGAAATAAGCTTCAAATTGACATGCTTAACTATGAAAAGTGATCCCCTGGCTTTTTTAATTGAACAACTATGGTTTAGACAACTTTTTGCAACACATGACGGCATACTTTGATTTTTATTAGACAAAATAACACCGTATAAAACCGCGAGTGTCGTTCGAAGCGTAATGGCCGACGGCTGACTTACTATGGTGTGAATGTGTGCGTGCTGGCTTGTCCACATTAGCGCACTGACTTACTATGGGTGCTTCAATTGTTTATTAGTGAAGTTCCGTCCGCCTTTTTTTTTAGGTCCATGGGCATGGAACATAAATTAAAAATATAAGACAAGATACTTACACAATACGTTCAAGAAGGTAACAGGCTGAAAGACATGAATTCCTAAAGATATTATTTTCATTATGACAATATTTATTATGTACTTTGCATTATTTACTTCTTTACAAAACCAACATCTACATATAAATCTTAAAAATACCTTAAGACTAGCTGAAGTAGAATTCGGCGACCATCTATGAAAAATGGACCAGTGTTGCCAGGCCAGAGTGGTCACACAGTGCCTATAGACAACAATAAATGGCTTAGACGCGTTCAAATGAAATATAGGGAAAAGTGGAAGAGGACTGGGATTGAATTACGGTGTAAATTAAATAATTAGTTCTAATTATTTTTTACAGTAGATACCTAATAATTCTTTTGCTTCTGCTCCTTTTCAATGGCCTAAATTATAAATATTGCTAAAGTTTGTTTTTTAATCTCGTAGACCAAATTGACAAATGATAATGTCAAAACTGACATAAATTCTATTGAAATTCGTGTCAGTTCGCCATTTGCACCTGTCAATTCAGTCTACGAGATTAAAAAACGACGTATAATAAGTCGTCTAAAACTGCGATTTTATTTGTTATTCGTTGAGTATCTCTACGGTCGTAATTGACTTCTCCCAGATGTTTAATTCTGCTTCTTTCGTTCCCAAACGCACTCTGACAATTTGTTCAGCACCTCTGTGAAAAAACATTAAAAAAAATAACTTTCGGAATCGAGCAAAGGTTCTAAAGACTTTCAATATAGATACCTACTTCAAAACTTATTATACGTATTAAGACCTGTTTTTTTTTTAGCGTGGTAAAATCATCAAATGAGTCCTCCCACCCCGGCCAGGCCGGGAGGAACTGTCAGACTTGTACTGACTAAAATCCACGGTGTTCCTCAGTAGCCCTTTATGTTCCGGGGTCACGGTGAGGAAATAAAATCCCGCGACCCCGGCAGGCTTTGGCCCTTTGAGAGGGGGCCCCGTCATTTTTGTTGACGCTCTTTGAGGCGCGCGTGGAACACGACGCGCCGTCGACCCGGGCATGGTCCATGGTAGGACAAGAGATATTTGGTACCTATTCTACTTACTTGTTCCATATCACTAAAACGACAGTGTTATAAGGGGTTAGGAATGAGATGCTGTCCATTTTCGCATTCTCCGTAGTGAGAGTGACTTTAATCCGCCGGGATCCCCTCGGTACGAACTTGGAGAAGTGACCGATGGCGTAGAACATCGGCTGCTTGTAAAACTCCCCGGCCGTGGCGTTCACTATGATGGGTGAATCTACACGAGCATTAATGTAACTAGGACCACCGTCTGTGTTCAGACATAGATTCCAATCCAGCCAACCTATGACGTTGTTGCTCAGGTTCTAGAATAAAAAGAAAAAAAGTGATGTTTTTTACAGCAATCACTGACGGTCTGGAACCAATCAACGGCCGAATTTGCGTATACGAGTCTTTAAGATTTCCAAGCAGAAGCAGCTGTTATAAACAAGGGAACGGTATTTGGATTGAGATTGAATATTAATTTCGGGCGTAAGAGATAAATAGCAAAGAAAGAAAAAGCAAACAATTGATTTAGAAAGCAGAAAATAAATGAATTTAAGTGGTAGTAGCAACAAGGTGAGTTTTTGGCATCGTACGTATCGGACGCATCGCATCAAACGGATTTCTGTATCGGCAGCGATCGGATTGCCGACGCGAGTATCAGCAATCGGATTGCCGATGCCACCTTCATCGCGTCCACTGATCGGCATTCCGTATGACGTCATCGGTACGCATCGCATGTAGGCATTGCTGATGAGCCGTCCGTACGATGCGGATCAGTGGACGCAGTTGTATGAGTTTAAACTAAAATCCGTTACGTACGATACGTTTGATACGTGCGATGCGGACCTGTCGACGCTTACCATAAAGTGAGACTCTCTTCTCATCCTTAACACCTCGAACGTGAGAAGTGATTAATGATTTCCAAAACCCAAAAAAGGGAAGTGTTATAATTGACTCTATATAATGACAATGCTATTGATTGACATGTACAGTCATGCGGTCGTGGTTTAGCAACATTGAGCAATTATAAAATCTTAGATTACCTCTATAATGTCGTTGATGTATAACTCAGCTCGACCCCATGATCCGTAGTCTACACTGACGGTATCCGTTGGGAGAGCACCTGAAAGTATAAATAGGTATTACTCTTTGTTTATATTATCAGTTTTCTATAATGATGAGGATAAGACATGGTAGAGTTTGTAGACAAAGAATTGATAGAAAGCAGATCATTAGACATAATGTACCTACAGTAACAATAAAGTTGACATTTGACAGCAAATGGTCCAAAATAATCTAAGAAGCTCTACGCTTGACTGAATTGACGGCACTTTAGAACTGACGGTGACTTTTTTTCACCCAGTCGAATGTAATGGCCGCTTGAAACAATTTGTGGCACATAATCAACGCACACCATATATCGTCATAGCACTCAACGGGGTTACAAAAATTCCGCGACTGAAAGTCACCAGCGGCTGGCCTTACCAAAATACAGAATTAAGAGCAAAAGAAATACCTAACTGATAAGCAATTTGATGTTACCTCCACAGATTTCCGTTGCCAGTACGAATTTGTCCGGATACCCTACCATCGCCTGCGACAGTATCGTCGGCGGCACGTAGGCGCTCATGTAGTAGTGGACCGCCACACCGTCCAAGTACTTCAGGGTCTCTGGATATACGGCTACCAGCTTTATTAAGAACATATTAATTAGAAGCCACCACAATTTCATTTGAAACCGACAAAATATGTTCTTTTTTTCTGAATTAGATCAATGTTATCGCTTACATCTCACATGGGGAGAAGACCTCCTTTGGTTTAGTGATTCAAGTTTTTTTTTTTTGCTTGTATGTATAACCAATATTAAACATGTTTTATGCAGTATCCTCGTGCGAAATATATCTTCTATTGCCGTTATAACTTACCGTGTTCCAATAAAGAGTGATGGTGAAACGCATATCGTCGCCCGTGATGATTTTGACGTCCTTGAAGCTGGAGTTATCATTGCGCAGGGTGGGGCCAAGGTTGTGCACGATATAGTCACTCTAGAACATAAATAACAATTGTAAAATGAGTAAAGTATTTAAAAGGTACACTCACTTAAAAAAAACCTCTAAAGAGCAGCACGTTTCTTTCGGAACGAGTTTTGTTTTCCAAGATGATTGTGTTATGATGAGTAACCCGATATCTTAGGCAACACTTTCAAAGATCTTCGAAATTACTCTAATGACAGTCAGGATATAAAATGAAATGGTCAATACAAACCTGTTGGTCTAGTGGTTAGTGACCCTGACTGCTATGCCGGAGGTCGTGGGTTCGATTCCCACCCAGGACAAATGTTTGTGTGATGAGCACGATCATTTGTTCTGTGTCTGGGTGTAATTTATCTATAATATGTATGTATTTAGAAATATATAAGTATGTTTATCAGTTGTCTAGTACCCATAACACAAGCTCTGCTTAGCTTGGGACTAGATGGCGTTGTGTGATAGTTGTGGAATATTATTATTATTATTATAATATAATATTACTTAGCTACGATAACCATGTACCTATATTAAACCATTATTGATTTAGATGAAGCGCCATACCAAGTCATCGAGAGTCCAGCCCACGTTGTTGATTTTAGCTGGGATGTAGTTAACGCTAGAGTGGAGCGGCTCATTGGTTGTAGTGATGGCCCACACTGGTATACCTTCCTCGGCATACTTTTCTAAAAACCTGTAATGTATACAGTTTAAGATGAATGGCGAAACAAAAAAAAAGAAGGATAAACTTACAGACAATACGTTATCCTTTGATTACGCATCATCAAGTGATTTCACAGTTACATTAATTGCCTTCTGATCTGACTCACTTGTAATGATAATCTGCGTAAGTTTGCATATACTCCTTCTTAATTCGGCTGTGTCCTGAGTAATCGTTATTGGTCTTCATCCATATCGGTGGAGACCACGTCGCTGAAAGTATGTGTATGGGAGTACTTGCTACTTCCATACACGCTTTAATCATTGGAATCTGAAAAAGGTTTATTTAACTGACACTAAATACTCAAGCAAGTCTCCAATTGTTGACAAATAAAACTGCATTGAACTAATGAACATTCGTTCAGCTGGCTTACAAACTGCATGTGGTTTATGTGGTTACAATTGTTTATGTCAATGTGAAAGAAAAAATGGACCGAGAACGGAGCCTTGTGGTACACAACTAATAACGTTTTAATAATATAATATATTTTTATTTTATAGTCATGTTTATTTACATTCCAACGAGGTTAATATAACTACACACATCAAAAGTGTCTAGGGATCAAGCATTTTTATGCGGATTTCTTGAGATTGAGATGTGGCTTTGTAAATGATTTTATAAATTTATATGGATCCTTTTTGGTGCATTTCATAATTTGAATCAGGAACTGTAAATCAAATTCGAGTAAAAGATGAAAATCAGCTGTCAATATTTTCCCTATAAAAACATACAACGCATTGAAGACATTATTAGTGCTACTGTTTCCCTACTACTGATTAAAACCAACGTTATTATGGAGCGGCGACGTCATTTAAGCAGGGAAGAAATGCTCAGAGCCGTGGGAATGATAGAAGCTGGTTCCCGGCAACGTACTGTGGCTTTAGCTCTGAATACAAGTCAGAGTGTTATCAGTCGACTTTGGACACGTTACCGAAGCACTGGTACCGTGGCTGAGCGCCATGGAGGACGGTATCGCTGCACCACACGAGACAAGACCGATACATTCAAATCTTAACTCGAAGAGCTCCAACAATAACCGCCATGATGTTAGCCGTGAGGCTTCATCACTCTTCAGGGAACTTAATTAGCGACCAAACAGTCAGAAACCGCTTGCATGAAGTGAACCTTCATTCCCGAAGACCGCTACGGGTACCACCTATAGCAATGCACAATCGTAGGATTCGATATCAATGGGCTCTTGAACACAGAAATTGGGCAGAAGAACAATGGCGTTTCGTGTGCTTTTCTGATGAGTCTCGTTTTGGTATGAGACCGGATACAAGACGTATACGACACTGGAGAACCCCTGGACGCCAACAGCGATTAAAATCCTGCCAGGAAGTCCATCCTTATAGTGGTGGAACCATCATGGTATGGGCGGGTATTTGGATCGGCGGAAGAACTGAGTTGATTTGGATCAGAGGCAACCTCAACGCTCAAATTTATGCTGAGACGATTGGATTGATTGCAAATCGGTCCCTTATTTCAGTTAATGCATGATAATGCACGACCGCACACCGCAAGAGTTGTAAGACAGACTCTCGCCGCAGCTAACATCAATGTCCTGCCCTGGCCTGCTCAGTCGCCAGACTTGAACCCGATTGAGCATGCATGGGATATGCTACAGAGAAGAGCTCTGCCGAATATGGAGGGTATCCAGTCGCATGAAGACCTTTTTTTGTTGTTGCAACGAACATGGGCGGCCATTCCACAGCGTGATTTGGATGAACTCATTTTGAGTATGCCAAACCGATGTTCTTGTGTTGTTAGTGTTCGCGGTAGAAACACGGATTTATTAATTGTTTAAGTTACCCAATAAAATTTTAAAGAAAACTGTTATTTCAGTCTTTTTTTCGAACTTTAATGTTAGTGGTTCAAATGTCAAAAATCTCTTTATTAGGAAAATGGCAAATTTCTTTATGAATGCAAAGGTGACTTGGTTTATCGTTACTGTGACAAACGATAACACTTTATTTGATGAATCCTTAAAGAACATTTTAATTAATATCAATCAGGAGAAAAGTTATTGCAAAAATATATGTTGATCCCTAGACACTTTTGATGTGTGTATTAACCTTTTTATTAAGGTACCCCTTATTTCAATAATTCAACTGTTTTAAAATAGGTTGTTACCAGTGTCAAATGCGTTTCATGGTTCCACAAATATTTAGGGGTTTAGATTACTATTCTAAATACCTGTACTTATTTAATACTTAGTTGTTTAACTTATCCAACCTTATACTCGTAATCTTCATAAGCCAGTGTGTAGTTACTCAACGTGAAGTCATCTTCGGGCTGCTCGTTGTACGCGTAGCCGTGGGTGGAGAAGTCAGTACCGCCGATGGGAACGCGCAGCATATTATACTGAATACCTGAGTCACTACAGTAGGAGCTGCAAACATTCTGACATATCATCTTTTGCTTACCTCTTAGCATGCCGTGCATGGAGTTTCTAACTGCTATGTTAACTTAGATGAAGTATATCACCTCCACAGCCCACTAGAAATTTGGAAACATTGAGGCCGATTACGTCCGACTTTTCGGGGAGACCGCGCTTCCGGTGGTTGCGATTGTTTAGTATTGGCTCAAATATATCTACTAATTGATGCTTAGGGCGCGCGAATTTATATCGAAATTTGTGAAACAATGTTTGATGCTGAAATGCGCATCTTGGACGTGGCAACAACGGCCGGTGCACCGTTTGTAGGTATATTGTGGTTTAGTCTCGACATAACTACAGCTCTCTCTTCACTTTTTTTTTCTACTAACCGGTTTAAAATTGTTAATATCATCTCACTACTACAACCTAACACTTACTCAATTAAGTTTTTCATAAGCTGCGGTTCATTCAAGTACTTCCACATTATGCCGGCCGAGTCAGACACGCCACCTCCAAACCCTTCTATTGTTTGGTACGTTGTCTTCACATCTAATTCCAAAGTGACTGATGAACTGATGTTGTAGGAAAAACCTAAAATAATACAATATAATCTAGTATACTCACTTACTCAGTAGTTCTAAGACAATTTAGATAGGAATTTATCAGGCGCTTATCGATTGCATGGAATTAGCTGGCTTAGGCCGCCGTCGTGGAGTCGACTTTCGAGTTGCGTCATCCGAACCGTAGCTTTTCGCTTTTCTTGCATAACCAGATAAATATTGTCATTTCTATAATTCAGCGTTGGTAATTATTACCTGTATTAACTTTATTATCGAGAAGTTCAGTAGATTTGTGAAACCGAAGGCCTCCCTAAAAAAAAGGAATACTTATGAAATAAGTTATACTAAAAGAATACAACAACACACTAGAAAATTAACCTCTAGGTATTTATTTCACAAATCAAATAAAGAAAAGATAGAAAAGGACTTAGAAGAACTTCAAAAGCCACAAATCAAAATAACAGCAATCTTAATTAACGTTTATCACCCATCCATCGATCATCCAAAAGCTCACTACCTAGCTCGATTCTTAGTAATTCCGATCCACCCGCCCTGTGAAGACTTGAATGACTAAACGGAGGTGATCATCGTGATCATAAGTTTTCTTTTGAATTGCTGCTGTTTAACGTTTAAAAGCAAAGGTCCTGTCCATACCTCGGATGACACGTAAGAAACATATCGCCCGCTAACCGGCGCTTCCCTGGTAATGGTGTCACAGTATTCCGCCGTGCAGACACACACTATACCATTGCCTTTGATCGACCTACCGACACACGGCTTGTCTGAAACATATAAGAAAATACAATTACCTCACGCCTGTCGGTACCGAACGGTACACACCAGGGGTCAGCCCTACGTTCTATACACCCAACGTACACGAATCTGCTCCAAGGCTAGGTACTACTTTTTTTTTTAAAGTTGCCGGGACACTAGTAATTTCTCCTGAGCCGTGGGTGCGTTTACAAACATAGGAACACACATACACAAACACCCAGACCCGGAACGACTACTTGTAGATCATACAAATATTTGTTTCGTGCGGGAATCGAACGCTGCGCAGCAGTCCAATCGCTGAGCCACTGTGCTAACCGTGCCATCAACAGTACCGTATTCCATAAGGCACTTTAGGCCAGTGCCTAGGGGCCCACTATGACCAGGGGCCCACTATGACCCCCTGGGTAGGGACCCAGCACACCCGATTAAAAAATAAAAAAGGGGTTTAATTAAGGGAGGGCCCAAAACGAGCTGTGCCTAGGGGCCCCGAGATGGCTAATCCGGCCCTGGCCGTCAAGTTCCTTGGAAACCCCTGTGCCTGTTGGTCTGGTATTGGATACATATTTGAATATCGAAGATTAAAATATCTACGCTTAAAATATCGATGTTCAAAATATCGAAAATGAAAATATCGAATAACCATAATATCGAATGATTAAATGATCTACGTCCAATGTATCTAAAATCTAAATATCTACAAAAGTTACATCTAAAGATCTAAATATCGAAATACAGATTATCTAATGTCCTAAATATCGAAGTACAGATTATCGAATGTCCGAAATATCGAACCTAACAAGGTAAGTCGACGCGGGGCTCCTATTTCTGTTTGCAAGGTTTAAAGTAACCTAACCTGTCCGAGTCGGGGTACCCCAAGTTCCGAGATCGCTTCGCTCGCTCTTGCATCCGAAGTCCGTCCAGCTACCTTGTTGGGTAGTAATCAGCAATTTGACTAAGGACGCAAGAGCGAGCGAAGCGAGCTCGGGACTTGGGGCACCCCGACTCGGACAGGTTAGGTTCGAAGAGGGTGGCGGGGTCTGAAAGACCCCGCCATCCTCTTCGTGTTAGGTTACTTTAAACCTTACAAACAGAAATAGGAGCCACGCGAAGCGGGGCTCCGTCGACTTACCTTGGTAGGTGGTTATTTTTTTCGATATTTCAACTAGTAGGTATTTTTAACGTAGATATTATGAAATTAGATATTATGAACTGCGATGTATTAGGGTAGTTCTTCAGAGACAAAATTTTCGATGTCTGTGGGTATATTTCTGTAACCAACTAACAAAACGGCATGTAATATTTTTTTCTGTACAGTTTAGCTTTAGCTCTACCTGGGACAAATTATATTTTTTTAATAGTAGCTATCTAGATACAAAATAAAACATTTTGAAGTTTGTTCTCCTGATTCATATAGGGCGTCCGTTTCCCATTTTCCGGAACAAAATGGTCGATGTCGCATTTTTCCTTTGATTCATCAATATAAATTAAAGTTATATCGAAAGGTAATTAATTGACCTCTTACAAAAAAAAATAAGAAGTGTCCGGCGTATAATACTGATTCATGTGGAGTAAGCTTTGCTTGACTGTACTTGGTCGAGGAATAATGATGAGAGTCTAGGATCCCACGTGGGGGGAAGCCTGTCGTACAACAGACCATGCTAGAAGGCGGACGTGAGCCTGGTTGGCTTAGAACCTGGTGAAACAAAGGTAAATGTCTGATTCATCTGTGCCTGGTTTAGGTACCTTGCTGATTACAATGCCTAAGGAGATCGGACATTTTTGTATGGGCTCTGGCCCAAGTGGCGTCGGAGCATGACACTTCTATTGTTTGAAAGTTCATTAACTAAGCTTACGAGTAAAAAGAAAATCTATCCTGGGAAAAAAAAGTTATGCATATTCAAATACTTCAACGGTTAACGCAACATATATGGCAGTTCTGTCAGATTTGCAGCTGACTTACATTCTCCACTCGCTGCTGATTGATGTGATAGTGTTGTGTTTGAACTGCGTTATCTATTCTGTTATTCCTCTATTCTTAATCTGCTGTGTTGTATTGAAGTGTTAGATTTCTTCCTGACGACACTGCAGGTGCAGGTGCAGGACTGCCCCGCGTGGGCGGAGCACCTCTCGCACCCGGCATTGGTCGAAGCCATACTGCGGGGCGAGAAGTAATGAGAAGCGGTCGCCTCTTTCTGCGAAGCAGTCATGCTCGCAAGGGAGAAGGCGGGCCGCGTGAGGGAAAGGACAGCGTCCTCCCTCCACCCCAGCCGCAGTGGTAGACGGCGACGGCGACGGACGTCGGCAGACGATCTCCGGCCGCGGTGGGCGCGGGCATGCGGGCGGCGAATAATGGGCGACTCGCTGTCCCAACATGAACCATGCCCGAGTCGACGGCGCGTTGTGTAAAGAGAGTCAGCATAATGACGGGGCCCCCCTTTAGAGGGCCAACTAGCCTGCCGGGGTCGAGGGACTTACCGAATTACCGTGACCCTGGAACGTAAAGAGCTATTGAAGGACACCGTGGATTTTAGTCAGTATGAGTCTGACAGTCCCTCCCGCTCTGTCTTGGGTGGGAGGACTCATTTGATGACTTTACCAAGATAAAAAAAAATAAGTAGACACCACGAGTATGAGTCATCATGAATGTTAGATAATAGCAAAACATAACATCATAAGTTAAAGTAATTAGATTTAATTGAATAAATAGTTGAAAGCTCTATAAATGCGTATTTCTTTTTAGCGCTATAACTTTTTTCTCCCAGTATAGATTTTTTTGTACCCATACAAAAAAAGTAAGCTTAGGTAGGGAACTTTCAAATAAAATGAACGTCATGCTCCGCCGCCACTTGGGCCACACCCGCCCGATCTCAAATTTTAATTTTGCTGTTTTAAGACTTTAATCTGAGTTTCGTGTGATGCTTTTGGGTAACAGATTCGTGTAGAAAAATGATAATACTGAACTCTGTATGAATGATGAGTTAAGCATGATTTTAGGCAAAATCATGATTCATCTGTGCCTGATTCATATGTTCAAAAACCCATATCAATCTGAAAATAAATTAGTTTTCACCTTTTCCAGCCAGAAAGGAACACTTTTGTTACGTTATTTTACTTTTCCATGTCAGTAGGTGTGTGTGAGATAATTTTGACAATTTATTCTTCGGTATTTATTCATAAGTCAAACTATCTAGGTATTTTATTTTATGTTATATTGCTGTTCACAACAATGCCACTATCAATAGTAGAAAAGATGGAAAAAAAATATATCTATGAGAAAAAGAGACTCACAGAATATACGAATTTTTCATCCTTCTAAGATGGAAAATAAGAAAAGATCCAGACTGACTTGCTGCGTGGAAATTAAAAATGAAAGAATTATATTTGAAAAGAAAGAGAGAGAAAACAAAAGTAAACAGAGAGAATACTATAACTAGCATTAAAATAACTATCTAGTACCTATTTATAACAAAATTCTCGTAAAAAATTCTGATTCATCTGGGCACAAAATTTTTAAACGTCGATATCTTAAAAACTGCTTGGTAAAAAGGAGTCCCTCAAACAAATAAATGTTTTTTGGAATATCTATTTTCATATGAACATGTGTTACTTAGCTGAAAGTGAAATTAAAATTTGACCATATGAATCAGTCAAAGAATCAAATTTCGAAGAACTACCCATTAAACGTTGATATTTTGAATTTCAACATAACGTCTTTCGATATTTTGAATCATTCGACATTTTAATCTTTGACGTTTTAAGCGTAGATGTAACATTTTTCGATATTTTGTTACAATCGATATTTTAATTTTCGATATTCTGAACATCGATATTTTAAGCGTAGATCTTCGATATTCAAATATGTACCTACCCCTAGTAGTTACTGACCCTGACTGCTATGCCGGTCGTGGGTTCGATTCCCACTCAGGACAAATGTTTGTGTGATCAGCATGAATATGTATGTATTTAGAAATATATAAGTATGTTTATAACACAACACAAGCTCTGCTTAGCTTGGGACTAGATGGCGTTGCGTGATAGATGTGGAATATTATTTAAAAAAAAATACTTTACGTGACCTGAAGAACGAACCCATATGCGAGGAAACACTAGGTGGTAGGTGCTTTTAATCGGTACAATTCAATCGCTCGCTCCAAGGTGAACGAAATGATATCATGCATTTGCTGGGCAGATGATGATTTCGTGCCTCGCTGTTATGATTGTTAAACATGACTGCAATTTAACTGCAGTAAACGCGTGTTTACTACTCGTAAAATAAATGGTGGTAGATAATTTGTACTACAAAAAATCACAAGCAATAAATAAAAACTCACCACTGCAATCCGTCGATGTAAACCATATTGTAAATATCAAAACAATCGTAAGCACTTGTGTTCTTAGCTCCATTATGAAATATTCGCCTAGCAGAGATAGATGTATTATCTCTATGAATGTTATCACCCGACTAATGTTATGAGAAATAATACGAACAACTAATTGTTTCGTTTCGATCAATACTATTGATCGGATATGTTTCGCTTCTTATTTTACAATCTCTTTGCGTAGGTATAAAAGTCAATAGGTAATCTGCATAAAGATAAGTGTAGACTAAATATATCACTGGTCTTTGAGCCGCTCTACATTTTTCCTTGGCTTAGTCCTAGTCACAGAAATTCTTTAAGATATCTGTGGTCCTAGTATTAAGTCGCCTACGTGGCAGCTCAAACAGTCTCCTGAGAGTGTTGTCCGAGCGGTGGGACTTGTCCCTGATACAGAGGTGGATGCAGCTTCATGTTAGCATCTCTCCTCTTTTTTGACATTATTGTGTAAATTGATTTTAGTAATTGATGATTGTGGGAATGTTTATTATTTTTATTTATTTAATTGTAATTTTAATTCTCTGTGTATTTTTGATTATTTTATATTTAATTTATTGGTTGTATGTTATCCGAAATGTATGGACTCCAATGTCTGAATTAAATAAACTATTATTATTATTATTTATTTAGTGTCGGTGGTTCAATTCCAGCATGGAACTAATATTCGTATGATCTGTAAGTAGTTGTTTCGGGTTTGGCTGTTTCAATTTAAACATTGTTTAAAATTTTAAAATGTATGGTTAGTCCGAAGGTTGTTTTTTATTTTTTTATTTATTTATTTAGGATCTCCAACAAAGAATACACAGACAATATACACAACAATGACACAGAGGGTTCTTTTAGGTGTGCTCCTTCACTTATAGGAGACCACAGCATGCACATTATTTAGTGTAAACAAAGTTTAAATCCAAAAAAAAAAGACAAATAACAAGATGGAATTTAAAACAGAGAAGAAAGAAAAAAAAGCACACAATCTAAACATTTTAAGAAACATAAAAATTAAAATTAAAATTATGGATAATTTATTTATTTAAGTATAGCATTTAAGACATCTTTTTAGGGTTCCGTAGTCAACAAGGAACCCTTATAGTTTCGCCATGTCCGTCCGTCCGTCCGTCTGTCCGCAATTTAGCTCAGAGACGCACAGTACTAGAGAGCTGTAATTTGGTGTAAATATACGAATTTGTTGTGCCGAAAAAGTGGTAAAATAAAATCTCGTAAAATATTTTTTTTTAGGGTACCTCCTTTACACGTAAAGTGGGGATGTTTTATTTTTTTCTCACGTTCCCCTTAGTGTGGGGTATCATTAAATAGGTCTTTAAAAAATATTGATAGTTTCCATTAACATTTTTTGATAAAAAAATTCTTTTGTGAAATATTAAGCTTTAAAGTGCTAAATTTTGCTCGACTCGAGTGTCCCCCCCCTCTACCAGCTAAACGGTTATGTTTGGGGGTGTGAAAAAATTGACAATAGTAGTATATATAACGAAGTTTATAAGAAAATTATCATGAATAAGTAGGCTTTACAACTTTACGAGTAATAGTCGACCAACTTATAAAATGTACTTGGATAACATATTTTCTTAAACAAAATGTATCGGAGAACATGTTCTTCAACTGCAAATGTAAGTTTGTCAACTTTATTTTTACAGCTTTAATAGGTATGTTTTTATCGTCAACTATTTTTAACTAACTTTAAAAAAAGGAGGAGGTTCTAAATTCGTCGTAATCTTTTTTTTTATGTGTTTTCCCCGATTTCTCAAAGACTCCTGCACCGATTTTGAAAATTCTTCTTTTTAAAATTAAATTCAGCGAATCAGTTAGTTCGCATAAGTATTTTGATGGGACAACTACGGAACCCTACACTGTGCGTGGCCCGACACGCACTTGGCCGGTTTTTTTATATTTTGAGAGTGGGAGAGTTATGTCCAGGTCTAAACGCTTTGATAGGTCATTGTACAACCTACAGAGTCTTGGCAGAGCGGCAAAGTGTCCTAGATTGGTTTTGGACCCTGAGACGTGAAAGAAGTTATAACTGCTTTTCCGAGGCAGGCGAGATGGCGCGTTTACCTGTAACTTGTGGAGAAGTTCGCTTCAGTCTATTACTCCGTTAAAAACTTTGTGAAGCAGTATCAAGTCA
Source organism: Agrotis clavis (assembly GCA_954870645.1). Taxonomy (NCBI): domain Eukaryota; kingdom Metazoa; phylum Arthropoda; class Insecta; order Lepidoptera; family Noctuidae; genus Agrotis; species Agrotis clavis. The sequence continues at coordinate 15,894,681 of OX940939.1, read as the reverse complement.
GCTGTTTTTCGTCTGTCAGCAAGAGAGACCATTTTATAGTGCCCTATTCTGTCTTTATAGCTGGTGACTTTTTTAGCTACTCGATCTTGGTAGCTCATATGGTATAGAAATCGCCTTTGGATACTTTCTAAGTGTTTTACGTATACGTCGTAGTGAGGATTCCAGACCGGGCTACTGTATTCAAGTATTGGGCGGACAAGGGTGTTAAATAGTTTTATTTTTGTGGACGCCTTTTTGAACTCTTTGCCATTACGTAGGATAAATCCAAGAATTTTGAACCCTTTGGATGATGTGCTAAGGATATGCTTGTCAAATTTCAATTTTTTATCCAAAATTACACCTAAGTCTTGTATTTCATCCACTTTTTTCAATACTTGTTGACCTAATATGTATGTGCTAGGCTTGGCTATTTTGTTACGGGTGAATTGCATGTAATAACACTTTGTAACGTTTAGAAGTTTTTTGTTAGTATTGCACCAGTTCGTCAATCTATTTAGATCCTCCTGCAATAACTTAGAATCAGAATCCGTTTCCACAGGTTTCATTATCTTCATATCATCTGCAAAAAGATAGAATTTTGCGTGCTTAAAGCAGTGCGAGATATCATTAATGAAAATATTGAAAAGAATAGGACCCAAGTGTGAACCCTGATGTACACCGGATGTGACTTTAAAGGGCTTCGAATGGTAGCCACTCAAAACAACTTTTTAGGATCGGTCGCTAAGGTAAGATTGCAACCACTTCAGCAGTGACCCTCCTATGCCCAAGTGCTGGAGTTTGGCTATAAGAAGAGAATGATCCACCCTATCGAATGCTTTACTAAAGTCCGTGTAAATGGTGTCGAAATAAATAAATATTTACAAAACAAAGAACTGTACTACACAATAAAAAAAAAATGTTTAAAACCTGAAGCGCTTAGGCGACGAAGAATTCCCTCACTTTACTACTGTCGACCGGAAACGTGCCAGTACTAACAGCATGTTTTTGAGAAATAATCTAAAAGTAAAATGCTCAGTTACAAATTGCTTCAGATAATACTCTAGTAAACTCACGTTAAAAAAAAACTACGAATTTTGTAATTTTGCGGATATACCATTGCGGATTTTTTTAACTAAGTATACTTATAATTTTGGAAGGAGTTCCTATCGGCGTCGAGAGGACGATGAAGTACCTGGGACTCGTCCTCGACAGCCGGTGGAACTTCAGGGAGCATTTCCTGAGTTTGGCCCCAAAGCTGAACCGTGCAGCGGGCGCCCTCAGGCGACTCCTGCCCAATCTCAGCTGGCCAAACGCTTCCTGCCGTAGGCTGTACGCCGGCGTCGTGCGGTCCATGGCCCTCTACGGGGCCCCTGTGTGGGCCCTGAGCATCCGGACGCGACCACAGAAGCTGGTCGCATGTCAGAGGGTCATGGCTATCCGGATGATCCGGGGATACCGCACGATTGCCGGCGAATCGGCCAACCTCCTTGCCGGATTGCTGCCCTGGGATCTGGAGGCGACTGCCCTCCAGCGCGTCTATGAGTGGCGCGTGGAGGCGCAGCGCCGCCGCCGGGGCGTGACCCCGCTGCCTCGTGAAGTCGAGGCGCGGCGGGAAGAGCTCCGGCGCGATCTCAGGGCAGTATGGAAGGAACGACTGTCGCGACCGAAGGCCGGGCACGCCGCAATTGCGGCGGTAAGACCCCTCTTTGAGGAGTGGCTGGAGAGAAGTCATGGCGTCCTGACCTACCGCTTGACGCAGGTGCTCACCGGACACGGAAGTTTCGGGAGGTACCTGTGTCTGATGCGAAAGGAGGAGACGCCTGGGTGTCACCACTGCGAAGATCGCCCGGAGGACACGGTGGAGCATACGGTGCAAGACTGCCCAGCTTGGGCAGAGCACCGACGTGTCCTCACGGCTGCGATATAGGCGGAGACCTCTCGCGCCCAGCATTGGTCGCGGCCATGCTGCGGGGCGAGACGGAGTGGGAAGCGGTCGCCTCCTGCGAAGCAGTAATGCTCGTAAAGGAGGAGGCGGGCCGCGAGCGAGAGAGGACAGAGTCCTCCCTCCGCCCCACCCGCGGTGGTAGACGCCCACGGCGACGGACGTCGCTTGATGATCTCCGGCCACCGAAGGCGCGGGCATGCGGGCAGCGAGTAAAGGGCAACTCGCTGCCCGACCAAGGACCATGCCCGGGTCGACGGCGCGTTGTGTCCCACGCGCGCCTCAAAGAGCGTCAGCATAATGACGGGGCCCCCCTCTCAGAGGGCCAAAGCCTGCCGGGGTCGCGGGATTATTTCCTTACCGTGACCCCAGAACAGAAAGGGCTATTGAAGGACACCGTGGATTTTAGTCAGTAGAAGTCTGACAGTCCCTCCCGCTCTGCCCGGGGTTGGAGGTAGGGAATCGAGAACCGGTCCTTGTTGGAAGTCCCGGGATTTTCGGGACGGGCGTCTAAGGAACCGGGAAATCCCGGGATTTTCGGGACTTTCGGGACAAAAATGCATTTTTTCCATGGCATTAGAAAACAATGAAAATAATGAGATAACTTTATGGTACAGTATTTATTCTGATTAAAATCATACAACCAACTTATTCGACGGCCTCATGGGCATGGGTTTGCTATAGCCTCTTTTCTATTCAGAGGTGGCAAATCTATTCACTCTAACTGTACTAACTATGGAAACTTGCAGTTCATCTAGATGTCCAATACTGGACATTAGATGTACCTAATGCAAGTAGGCCGGTGGAAAGAGGTTGTAGAATTCATGAGTTCGACCTATTTTAGGTCTCATCTTAGCCACGAGCGAACCCAATAAAAAAAACGAAAAGAGGGAGGGCTTCACACACAGCAGCTATAATGTATATTAATGTGTCATTACATCCCGGGATGTATAGCTTTAAATTATCTTAATGTATCACACACACAACAGGTAATGTAATGTATACACCGTGTTCCGGACGATATACATAAACTTCGACCAGATGTTCAGACCACGGAAGTACGCATTTTTCATTATGGACACATTAACACGTTGGCTGCCATGGGGGGTCAAAATGACCGGCACTTGGTAGAAGCGTTGGGGCCATGGGGGGCTTAAATGACCGGCACAACTAAGGTGAACTTGAACACCTTTTGCTCACTGACGGCCATGCGTGTAACGCTAAATACCATTACAAGTGACCGGCGCGGCCCCAATGAACATTTTAAATAACTTGGCCTCAAAATATTTTTATAATTTTTTGGTTTTATGAATGTTTTTGTACCTAGTAAACAAAATTGTGATGTAAATTAAACACAGTATACTTTTTAAAATATTTTTATTATTATTTAATCAAAGACTAGTGTTATTTAGAGACACATTATTTTGTGTTGAGATCAAAATAATTTAAAATTAAAAAAAAAAAAAGGTTGCACTCCAGGAGTGCCGGTAGAAGTGAAAACTTTTTTGTTACTATGTTTTATTTTAAAACTGGAGTAGTACAGATATGAAATTAACTAATTTGAATGACGTCTTACTCATTTTCGATCAGGGTCACGTGACCCTGACGCGAGTTTTAAATTTTTTACCCATTACAGAAAAAGTGTACAACGCCGCTAAAGAAGTTTTCACTTCAAAAATTAACAGAAAATTAATGGTTTTTATCAAAACAAGATCTGCACAAATGTGGCTTGTCTGGGCAAACTGAACAAAATGTCGTAACCTTTTTGGTTTTGTTTTTGGCAATTTTTCTTCCATGCGTTTGTGAATTATTTTTGTAACAACCTACACAGAATTTTCTTGTCATCGCAGCCTTTCCGTCTGCTTTTACAAGAGAATGTTTAATTCTCTTTGGCCTACATGGAATACTAGCACTACGCCCGCGACTTCGTCCGCGTGATTTTAGAACTTTGCCTTTGTGAATTTCTAGTCCCGGCCACCCTCTATATGGGATACCGTTAGAAAAACTCAATCATTATTCAACAAAAATTCTATCAACCCGCAATATTCCGTCTTAGGTAACACCTAGGTCCTAAAAATTTAAAACTCCTAACTATCAATCCCAATACAAACTTTTAGGGGTCGAATTTCGTATCATCCTCTCTTAGTGAGAACCTGTATCGTAAATAGAACCCCCCTGCAATGTTGAGTCCTATTACAAACACCAAAGACAACCCCTCAGGGGTCGGATTTCGCAAAATCCCGTCATAGTGAGCATCTACGTTCTAAAAAGACACCCCATGCAAAATTTGGAATTCCTAGCACCTGTAGTAGCGAAGTTTCATACAAACTATCAACCCCAAAAACAACCCCTTAGGGGCCGAATTTCGCAAAATCCGTTCTTAGTGCTCTCCTACGTGGTATAAGGAGGGCTTATGCCAAATTTCAAGTTTCTAGGCCCAGCGGTTTGGGCTGTGCGTTGTCAGATCAGTCAGTCAGTTTTGAATTTTGTATATATGTATAGATAGACTAGCTTCTGCCAGCGACTTCGTACACGGATCCTGTTGCTTATGCCAGCGACAATGGGGTCGTCAAAATCAGAGATCTGAAAAGTCTGATTCTTGATTCTGATCAGTCGAATTCTTAGAGCCTGGGGACGGGAAAACAACGGGACGCGCATGATGATTCCAGACGTTCCAGATCTTTCATTTTTGTAAGTCAACAGGAAATGCCCATCAGACTAAACAACTCTTGCTAAGATGTTATTCATAAACATAGTGTAGCTGGGCTCTTGGAATTCCACATCAGTTGTTCCAGATCTCAATTTTCATACGTCAACAGAGAGTGCTCATTAGGCTGAACAACTCTTGCTAAGACGTCATTCCTATATATGTTATAGTGTAGCTGGGCTCTTGGAGTTCCACATCAGGTGTTCCAGATCTTCAGTTTTTATACGACAACAGGGAGTACTCATCAGGCTGAAGAACTCTTGCTAAGACGTCGTTACGGTATATGTAATAGTGTAGCTGGGCACTTGGAGTTCCACATCAGGTGTTCCATATCTTCGATTAACAAGGATGCCCGGCGATTTGACCGGCGTGGCTCCAATGAAAAAAAAATTACATTTGCGCCGCGCCGGGTGAAAATGACCGGCGGACTTAAAACAGCACATAATATACAAAAAAGTATATAAAAACATAAATTATATAAAGAAATCTTATCA